>PYAF01000329.1:2476427-2490421 GCA_007407185.1 Glycine tomentella
AGAAAGTATACTAAAAATATATTTATTTATTAAATAATTAAATTAAAAACATATTTACAATTTTTTAAAAACACATATGAAAAAAATGAAATACTAAATTAAAAAATATGTAAAAATATAAAATAGAAATGGTAAATAAATTTACGACTTCTAAAAAAATAAAAAATCTTACGACTTCAAAGTTGTAACTATTTTTTATAAAAAAAATTAAATAAAATGGTAAAAATATTATAATTTCAGTTTAAAAAGCAAAATCAAATTACAACTTTAAAGTTGTAAAACCAAAAAAAAGTTGAAGTTAAAAAAATTAGAAAAATTGCATTTCGTAATGTTAGTTACAACTTCTAACTCATAAGTCAAAATGAATGTTATGACTTATCTCCTTTTTAATAATTATTTGAAATCGACTCCCAAATAGTAAAAAAGAAAAAAAAAAGTCCCTATTTTGTTTTTTAGCCAGAATAATACAATACAAAAACATAAGTTATAAGTTTTTTTATCATGTATATCGCTTGATAAATAATAGACAACATAAGTAAAATAATATAAATTTTATTACAATATTTAATATTAATTATTTTAATGTAATTTATATAAAATTCAATGTGTTTATTGAAATAAAAAAAAAGAGAAAGAGATTAAAATAAAAGAAAAATCTAGTGTTTCCATTTTAAAATAATTATATTGGTTAAATATTATTTTTTCGATTATCAATTAAGAGGTAAAAGTAGGAATATATGTGTTTTTTTAATATTTTGTGTTTGAGACAAAAATTTGTGTCATGATTTTTTTAAGTAACAAAAATTAAATATTTTATCTTATCCTCACATGCTCGATTTGTTTTATCCTTTAATCATTTTTCAAATCAAACGCGGAACAAAAATATTTGTCTTGTCTAGTACCATAATTTTAAACGAATCAAACGGAATCATAGTCTTGATTATATATTTTATCACTTAATTATTACTATTTTTGAATTTTACTATTTCAATATTTCTTTTGCTAATTTTACCACTTAGTTTTCAATTTTTACATATTTTATCATTCAAGTTTTCTTTTTCCCACAAACTCCGCCTATGTGTACTTACATGCATGGTCTATCCCAAGCCAGAATAAAGAAGGGGAGTTGGTGTCAGGTGTTTTGAATCGATCGTAAAAAAATAGCTATTTTATGATATGAACTATTATGATATTGCGTTAGGACTTACCCTTCATAGCGACACATTACTTCGGACCTCGAGTGTAACGAAAATTGGGCTAGGGTCCTTGTCACAAGGCAAGGCGCTGCATCAGTCCTAGGATTCGGTGATAAGTGAGCTAGGGTCCTTGCCTCAAGGCAAGGCGCCAGGTCTTCACTCGAATTTGGTGACAAGTAGGTCAGGGTCCCGACATGCACATGGGCGAGCGTGACGGGAAAAAACCGTCCAGGGGTTAAGGATGCAATTGGAAAGCTGAAACATAGGAACCTTAACGGGTACACTAAGGGAGTCAGCATATATTTTTGCAAGAAGGAAAATGAATATTGTTTACTTGTAAGAAACTAAGTGGGTTGGAAAAAAGGTCAAGGAAGTGGATGACACCGGTTTCAAGTTGTTGTATTTAAGTATAAACAAATGGTGTTGAAATTATGATAGATAGAAGTTTCAAAGATAAAGTTTTAGACAACAAAAGGAAAGACGACAAGATTATGTTGATTAAGCTTGTAGTGAGTGATTTAATTTTAAATATCCTCAATGTGTATGCACCCTAAGTTGAACTGCAATCAAATGATAAGAACCAATTTTGGGAAGACTTGGAGTAAGTTCTGAGAGGGATACCACGAGAGAAAAAGATTTTCCTACGAGGAGATCTAAATGGTTATGTTGATAAAAGCAGTGGAGGTTTTGACTATGGGACAAGAAATGAGACTAGAGAAGATATCTTGAATGTTGCACTAGCCTACGATTTGATGTTAGCGAACACCTTTTTCCTACATAGAGATGTTGAATTCAAGGGGAGCTGCTTGAAACATAAGCAAGATTGATTCAAGTCTAAAGTTTTGAGCTTTCAAACATGCAAAGGACAATTTGAAGATTAATTAGGATAAAATGTAAGAGAAAAGCAATTCTGATGATTCAAAAGCATTGCATTCATTCTAACTCATAAATAACTTAAAATGGTTTACTAAAAATCACAAGGCTTTTATAAAATGGTTAAGTTTCAAACTTGTTTCAAAGGTTTTTGGAAAAATGGTTTTCTTACTATCTTAATCGATTACAACATAGTATTAATCGATTATTTTTGTTCTTCACTTACTTTAGAAAAGCTTTCATGAACATTGTAATCAATTACATATCGGATTAATCGATTATTATACCTTTGGTTTTTAGAAAACTGCCTTGTTGAATATTTTAATCGATTACCTATGGGTAGTAATCAATTACATGCTTGTATATGTATTTAAAGATCTGCTGGGATAATCGATTACCAGTATACTATAATCGATTATATAGGCTTATCTGAAAATAGTCTCTCCCTGCTTTAATCGATTACCATAGATGGTAATCGATTACATGTTGTGTTTAAATTCTAAGTTTTGTACTAGATAATCGATTACCTCGATTAGTAATCGATTACATGGTGTTATTAGAAAGGCTATGGCTCCTGCTTTAATCGATTAGATAGTGCATTTTGAAAAAAATGAACCTCCTGTCTTAATCGATTACAAGACGGAATAATCGATTATTTGTTCCATTATAGAAATTCTAGAAAAGCTTATGAACATTTTAATCGATTACATTCTTGGATTAATCGATTACATAAGCAAAACAATCGATTATTAGGCGCGTATTAATCGATTAAATCTGTTACATTTTTTAGTTATAAATAGGAAATCACTTTGCTTGATTTTGTAACGTTGAATACTGATACCCATCAAGCCAAAACAGTTCTAAAAGCCTTTCTCAGTGTTTTCAAAGTGTTTTTACATGCTTGCTCTACTTCTACATTGATCATGAGATTGTGAGTCAATCTTGAGCAAGATTTCATTCAAGATTCAGGGAAGCTGATTTAATTTGTTAATTCAACCTGTGTTAATCCATCACTTGCATTGTTAATCATTGGATCATCAGGTTATTTCTCTTCTTAATCTTTCTGTAATTTTCGTTTTGATTTTGAATGTAAGTTTGTGTCTATTGTAATTGAGTTTCTTGCTTGTAAACTAGAGATAGGGTTTCTCTAGGGGTTGTGCTGAGTAGTGTTCTCAGTGGGTTTGTTTCTAAGAATCTAATAGTGTTTTAGATTTTTGTACGTTATCTAAAGTTGATAAAGAGAGACTTTGTAATTACTTATAAGAACAAAAAATTGCAATAGTGGAACTCCATTCTAGTATTGAGTGGAAGAACATTGGATGTAGTTTCATAGTGTTTGAAGTGAACCAGTATAAATCTTTTGTGCATTGATTTTTATTTCTATCTTGATCATATTCTGTCTATCTTGTTTGTTTGGGTTTGTTTATCAATTATTTTGAGCTATTGGATACCTTGGGCTGAGCATTTGATTGAATAAGGTTTCTTGGTTTCAAAAGTGATAAAGATCCTAAGGGAAACTCTGATTTTGTCTAAAGAATTTTTTTAATTTACCAAGCCTAACCAATTCACCTCCTCTTGGTTAAGTGTGAAGTGTTCCTATATTTTACAAGAAAGTCCCATCCTATTACTTATCATAGTGGACAAAATCGTAGTCATATTAATTTTTTTATGGCTAGAAGAGAAGATAGAAATTCTTGTGTTGACTGTGAGGTCTACCCTGGAGAGTGTGTCGCTACGCAACATACGCTGGTAGTTCTAAAGGTTCGATTCAACAAAGTACTTAATATGAAAAAAAAGTGTTCAAAACCCAAGGATAAGATGGTGGAAGCTAAAGAAGGAAAAACAAATAGAGTTCAAGGAAAACATGTTGCGTGAAAGACCGTGGGAATCTACTGGAGAAGCAAATGAAATATGGAATCAGATGACTAAGTGTATCCAAAATGTAGGAAGGAATGTGCTAGGAGAAAGCAAAGGAAACATATTCCTCACAAAGGAAAACATGGTGGTGGAATGGAGAGGTGCAAGAGACAATTAAACAAAAGAATGAATGCTTTAGATCTTTGCATAAAAGTCTCAATGATGAGAACTTGTAAAAGTTTAGATTAGCGAGAAAAAATGCAAAGAAAGCAGTGCAGGAAGCTAGAGGCAAGGTTTTCTCCGACTTATATAAAAATATTGGGAGCAAGGATGGTGAAAAAGATATATACAAACTTGCAAAAATGTGGGATAAGAAGAGTAAAGATCTCACTCAAGTTAGATGCATCAAGGATGAAAATCAAAAATTTTTGCTAAGAGATGAAGATGTAAATGGAAGATGGATGAACTACTTTAACAAACTTTTAATGGTGATGACGATAAAAGTGAGGTGGACTTGGAGGACACTTATGATGATCTGAATAAAAGATTTGTGCACAAAATTAATACTCGTGAACTTAAGGAGACTTTAAATAGAATGAAGAATAATAAAGTTTTGGGACCCAATGACGTCCCTATTGAAGTGTGGAGAGGCCTAAGGGACGTGGCAATAAAATGACTAACCAATCTTTTCAATAAGATTCTTCAAACAAATAAGATGTTTGATGCTTGAAGGAAAAGTATGTGCGTGCCTAATTATAAAAACAAGTGAGATATCCATAATTGTTCTAACTATAGAGGCATTAAGCTTATGAGCAATATTATGATGAGAGAGATATTGAACATCACTTGAAGAGAGAGATCAAGGTTTCTATAAATCAATTTGGATTTATGCTAGAAAGATGTGCCATGGAAGCCATTTTCTTGATGCGATAATTAATGGAAAGGTATTTAGAAAAGAAAAAAGACTTACATATGGTGTTCATAAATCTTGAGAAAGCATACGATAGTCTCCCAAGAAAAGTTTTATGGTGTGCTCTAAGGAAGAAAAAAATATCATTAAAGTATGTAAATGCAATCAAGGATATGTATGATAGAGCTATCACGGTGTGAAAGCTTGTAATGGAACATCAAGTTATTTTCCTATTACGGTAGGTGTATACCAAGGTTTGACTCTTAGTCCTTATCTCTTTGCTTTAGTAATGGATGAACTAACAAAAGATATTCAAGAGGAAGTGTCGTGGTGTATGCTTTTTGCATATGATATTGTGGCTACTGATTAGATCAAAGACGATGTTAATAGGAAACTTGAATTGTGTATAAGCACTTTGGAGTCTAAAGGACTCACGTTAAGCCGGAGCAAGATTGAATATATGAAATGTGAGTTTTCACTAGTAAGAGATTATGATGAAGACCTTGTGTATCTACCAGGCAGTGGCAGATTTAGGACCTTGGATCAGTGGAGACAATTTATTTAAAAAATAAAAATTGATAATTGTCATTATTATATGGAATAGTTGGATTCAAATACGAAGATAAGATAAACAAAATATGAAGTTTTAAGATAAATATTTGCATTTTATTAAAAAAGATGGTGCAAAATACATAAAAGATGGTATATTTATTTATTCTTACATGTGAACAGGTAAGGAATTTCAAATACATAAAATTAGAGGGTGCAAAATATAAAATTATGGAGTGTAAAATATAATATTTTAGGACAAATACTAGTGATTTTATTGAAATGAGGGGGTGCAACTGCCCACCCTCAAATACATGTGGCTCCGTCGGTGCTACTAGGTCAAGAGGTACCCAAGAAAGATGCTTTTAGATATCTGTGATCAATTTTGCAAAAAGGTAGAGAGATTGATGAGGATGTAAATCATAGAATCAGAGCAGGATAGATGAAGTGACGGAGTACATTTGGGTTGTGTGACCAAAAAATTCCCCTTAATCTAAAAGAAAAATTCTATAGAACAATTGTAAGACCTTCGGTGTTACATGGAGCTGAATGTTGACCAACGAATAGGCAACATGAACATAAAATACGAGTTGCAGAAATGAGGATGTTTAGGTGGATATGTTGTTATACGAAAATGAATAAAATAAGAAATGAAGATATTCGATGAAGATAACAATAATATCGGTAAGTGAAAAGAAGAAAAAATATAAATTAAAGTGATATGCAAAAATTAATAACAAAATAAAGTTGTTTTTATTTTTTTAAACTGTTTTTAGTCACACATTACTATCGATAAAAATTTTATAAAATAAGATAGAGCTAATAAAATTTACAAACTATAGTTAAATATGCAATTAAACCTAACTTATAATTACTTGTCAATTGTCATGCTCATCATGGCCACTCGTTACGGTTGCGACAAGGAGTTAGACGAGGAAATTTTATCATTAGCAAATGGCATATAATGAAGCCTACATAGCCTATGAAATCCCAACCGCAGTTCATGGCTTCATGCCATCCAATACCCACTATTTTTGCATCCCATCCACATGCAAAGTGAGACTGTTACTATTTCCAATTGAATATAATTCTCGTTGATGAGCATGATATCTTGCTATCTATTGGTACGTCATTCATATTAATTGACAGCTGGAAATGATTTCCCGGTAGTAATTAAAGGCATTTTTGCTTCCCTTTTATGCATCCTAAAAAAAAAACTAATCTCCTTTTAGTACCATAACGATGTTTGCAAATAAGTCAAATATCTTCATGTTCTTAAATTGTTTGTGATTGCACTTTTAACTGTGATGTGACGTTCTATTTTCTGAGTTGACATGTAGTTTTTGGCCTACCAAATATCATTGGAGAAAGTTGTAAGTTGTAACTCGATCAACTGGCCTCCGCGGATGATGAACTTTAGGTTCAATGGATTTTTTGCAAATGATTTTTAAAGGAGGGTGATTTTCTTGTTCTTGTTTTCCATTCACACTGGGATAATGATTTATTTTATTAAAGAACTTATATTCTATTTTCCTGTGTGTAAAATTCTCTGGTGCATCACTAATAAAATTTATCTCTAATACAATAGATTAAAAGAGATTCTGATCTTTAATCCAAGAAAAAAGAACTATGAATGGAAGAGATTAAAACAGCTTAATTAATGTAACAATACGGAAGCATTAGCACTTAGGTTGCAGTTCTTTTTACTTTTTTATTTTTAATTTAGGGTGTTTTTCTGCTTGCAATAGCCACGTTTGGATAATTATTTTCAGACTAAAAGCCACGTCTAACATGCCCCTAAATGTCTTTATAATTATATTTTATATTTGATAATATCTTTCGAAAAAAAAATCTTACAACCTACTACTGGGTGGGTTTATATTATACGCCTAAACTTATATAAATGCTAGTGAGTTTAGCTTTTAAACAAAATGAAGTATGAATAACTTAAGTAATAAAATTATGAGGATGAGTTTTTTTTATATAGAAAGTTTTGTTTTGGTATGATTAAGAGATGTAATCCTTTTTTCATTGGATTGACCTATTTTTTTACATAGTAAATTAATATCTTTAGTTGTCATTTTCTATATAAGTTGAGGATCAAATCCCATATTATAATTAAAGGATTCAAATATTAAATCACTTGTGCCATGAATATTTTATTTATAGAAAAAATTTATTATAAGAAGAATTAGCTCCATCATATTATAAATATTTGTAACTCTGAATTATTTTTCTCTCGTAAGAAATATAAGTATTACGTTATTCACCTCTCTTATATTGAAATATACAACATAGTCCATTTAACTTAATTAAAATCATTTTAGAATAATCTTTAAATGATTTTAAAATATATTTTTAATTAAAAGTATATTAAAATTTTGGTACCGCTGGTGCCGTTAAACTTAATATATATTTATTTGGCGGATCCAAAAATAATACTAAAATATTTATAATTTACCAATTTGTCCTTCACTCACTCAAATGTCAACTTTTAAACAATAAATCAGATTTGGGCATGTACGAAATGCACAACGTATGGACTTTGTGGAGCTTACGCATGTAGACTCATTGTGGGGATTTGAATCCTTTACTCTCACATGCGTATCATTCTCTTCATTTTAGTTTGAAAATACTAAATTATATTTAATGAATTAGCAACTTCTTCTCCAATCCTAACATCTCTCTCCTTCAGAAACCATTCAGCCCACAATGCACCTCCCACCCACGATGGCAGCTATAGTGATGACTCCTCTCCCTCTTACGATGGCTCTTTCTTGTCTCGTGCAACCTCCTTTCCTCAGCACCTTCACAATGCTACGTCTCCTATTGTTCTATAACAGTAACAAGATAGCTTATGAAATAAGTATTTCATAGCAATAAAAAATAATTTTAGTTTTCCATAATAGATATTTTATAATAATAAAAAATAGCTTTTGAAATGCATATTCCATAACAGTAAAAAATAATGATTGAAAATAAATAAAAAACACATTTTATGTATTCCAAAAAACTTATTTTGAAACTCGATTTATATTCGGAAAGACCATTCCGTAAGGCTACGATATAGCTTCCGGAATCATGTCTCCAGAATAATGGTTGAAAAAAAAAATATTATGTAGCTTAAATGCCAGGTTTTGACTCAAGATGTAAATACAAAGTTTTGTTTCCTTATCGTGATCTCTAGCTAGCTCATTTTTTTCTTTGTAATTTGTAAATTTAAAAGCATGCATACTCCATTAATTTAAACTACTTATATTTAGGAAAGTTTAACGGCTGTTGACAGGGCCTCGATTGCAAAGTTGGCTGCAATGGCTTCAACCCGAGAGAAGCTTTTGCTTTGGGTTACACACTTATTGAAATAAATGCTTGTTTTAATAAAATAAAATAAAAATTTAAAGTGTTTGTATATACGGATGATGCTTACAAATAATTTTATTTATTTTAATAAGTAAATCATATTTATTTCTTAAAACAAATTATATAAAAAATATTTTAAAAATATTTTTTTAAGTTTAAACAAATCCACCTTTTTATGTTATTTTTTCGGACTTAACAAAAAAGAAAACAGAGGAGTTTAAGAAATAAATTCTTTTTTCTGCAGCAGTGTGGTATGTTTTCAAGTTCCCTTTTCATATTAAGCAATTAGATGATAAGACTGTTGGATATGACTCATCTTTCGCAATCAGATGACAACCCTTTTTGTTAGCGGGGTCAGCAGAAAGCCCACTGGAGTTTGGGCTAGGGCCCATGAATAGCTGCTGTTAGGGTTTCTTTTAATCCTATTTATATTTCTCTTGTAAACCGTGTGACTTGTAACGAGTGGCGGTGAGGTGATTATAGTACAGACAAGCTGGACGTAGCCTACATTGGGTGAACCAGGATAAATTACTGTGTCATATCTCTCTTCCCTATTCTCTTTTTTCTGTTTTTCGATTTGTGTGTGATTGGCGATTTCTAACAAAGACTATCTCAAATGGCTTAATATTGGTATTTGAGTAATGTTATATATATTTTTACAATTTCTATATTATTTTATAAAGATATTAAATAAAATAAATAAATTTACTTAATGTCTCACAAATATTAAACATATTTAATACTTATCCTACAAAAGAAACAACAAGATTAATTAGAAAACATTGTAGGAAGATTGAACACACCTCGAAATAATATATACTACTATTTTAAATATTACAATCAGGCAGTGGTATGGCCCTAAATAATTTGGATTACTCTGTATATGTATGTGCCGACCATATATCACATACTCGTCGTACACGTCCAAATCAACTTTTAAGTTAACATAATGGAAATAATTAATTTACTGTTACAGTTCAATTCATATAGAAAAAAGAATGTATTCAGGATTGTGAAGTGAAAAGTGATGTAATAAAGATTAATCCTTATTGTACTATAAATGCGCCTCATATCTTTAAATAAAAAAGAAAGAAAGCGTGCTTCATATCTGAAAAGGCTAAATCTAGGTAAGATAAAGATAAAAATAGTTTTTGCCTAAAATGCAAAAAGGGAAACCAAGTAGAAAAGAGAAGCTTTTGTTTTGTTATATTTTTAAATTCTAATATAACAATATTCCTCAATTCTCATACTTTTCTCATATTTTCTGTGTTTTCTATTAAAGAATAATAATGTAATTTCATTAAACTCCGTTCGATTTATTCAAAATTTGCAAGCATTCGTTTTTGAGTTTTTCCAAAATTGACACCTCACATCTGCTTTTTTTTTTTTAAGATCACGAATAATATTCTACTAAAAATAATACCGGTCAAGTTGGATAAAGTTATTGTCATCAGTACAAGTTTTCTTATAAACTTTTAATATAGATGCAAATTCAGAACTAAATCCAAAATTATTAAAATAAAACATCCCTGTCGATCCATGTGTTGCCTTCTTTTAAAACTGTTTTAAAATATATTGTTTCATATATTCAAAGATAGAATAATAGAAATGTTTGTCAAAGTGGATTTATATAAGTAGTTAAGGATCTCGAATAAACTTTTACCTTTGCATGGTGTTGGTTCATATTTATCTAATATTATTTTCCTTTTCTTGATAGATAATCCCTCAAGTCCAGGGGCTAGTCAATAATGGTAATTGGGTGAAATTTTTTGCTATCAAAATTGTGCAATAATGTTTTAGATGGATCTTTTCTAACAGATTCAACATATCACTGGCATCATGTATGATCTTATTAAGAGTGTCTTCTCATTCTATTGTATTTGTAAGGAGAAAAAAGAAGAGAAATATGTAAATTATATTTCATTACTAGGTAGGAGCTAGCTAGGGATGCATATACGGATATAACAACTGTTGGTCCTGGATGGAAGCTGCCATTTTGTACCAAACTTGGTGTCAAAGTCTATATAAAAATCCAGTTGAAGAGATTTTTATATGACTAAGATCCTCTCACGCATCCAATTAAAAATTAGAAATGCAAAAATGTGCGAGTTATAATTTTGGTTACAGTTACGGGTCTTCTTAGCAACTAGCAATCAGTGAATGTGTGAACACAATGAAGAAGTGTAATTTTTCTACTAGTGGTCCCCCTGAGAGTCTAAAAAAGATTATTAAACCCCTAAGCTCACGTGTAGGGTTCAATGCACTTACGGACCGTAATAATGTCAAAATTCATCATTAGCAGTGCAGGGATTGGTATTATGCGAAATCATTATAAATGACCTCAGAAAAAAAGTAGTAATGGAAGGAAGGAAGGAATAAGGATAGACTAGAAGAAGGGTTTGAAATATTGATGAAATCATGGCATTTGGCCTTGGTCTGGTTAAATGCCTAACCTTCCTTTCTTTTCCTTTAGTTTCTTTCTTACACAATTCATTACCCTTTGGTGGGTCACATTCAGATCTTTCTATTGCCAATAGTATCACACGCTCACCCATTATGAGCAGATATAACTATGGGATGAAATTTCAAAGTCCTTCACGTGTGTTGGTCCTTGATGCTCCACAGATCAGTTACTTTGCTTTGCTTCTCACTGGGTGATGCAATCATCTCCTGCTCTTTTAATTTTCCTTTCTTTTTTTCCTTTTGGTAAAAATAAAGATGGGTCATTACCACGCTGCATAATTGTAATTATAGACAAGGTATATGATGATGGGTATTCATGAGTGCCAGTTATTTCTGTGGCCATGCAAATATTAAAAGAACAAAATGAAAAATCTTTACCACTGTCATACACATTTAAGAAAAAACTAACCACCCCTTAAATCATGAAGGTCCAAATTTTCAATAAATTATTAAATGGGGGTAACTACCAACATTGTTTTAAAATATGATTTGGATTTACCAATGAAATTGGATTTGGATTTCTTAACTAAAATTTCAATTTGAATCTTATAAATAAAAAAAATATGATTAAAAGAGAAGATTTTACTAAAAATGTTAAGTCGGTTTTAATAAAAATTAATTGTCGAGAAAATCAATAAATACAGTAATATTATTATGGTGAGAAAAAAAAAAATGGGAGATGACTCAATATTTTGCTGGAAAAAAGCAAAATGGTTATTTAAGAAGGGGTTTACTAGGGGAAGAGAACCATTATTGTTGGGCCGTTGCCATCATTGTTTGATTCTGACGAGATTTATAACACCCTTTTATTAGATTCATACATGCATTTACGGCAATTTACTACCTGTATTTTGTGCTTATGGCTTGTTTGTTGGGGAGTTATATAGAGAGAAGAGAGATACCCTTTTGCCTCCCTATATACACTTCTTTGACTCTGTCATTATTATTATTATTATTATTATTATTATTATTATTATTATTATCTGAAGTTGAATGGCATATGGGGTTGTTGACCAAGCACATGTTAGGGTAGTGAACATGTTTGAACATATGATGGGGTAGGAACTCATGAGGCTACAACTTTGGTTGAGCAGAGGAAACCTTAGCCGCAGCTATATCGCCGTTAAAGAAGAAAAGAAAAGGGGATATAGGACAAAATGCTGGTGTAGTGATTTATTTGCAGAAAAGGCACACACTAAACTTAATAATTATGGACTCACCAATTGCAATTTTTGGCCAAACTTCTAGTCTCATTCAATTGGCCTAACTAAACTATGCAGAGCACGAGGAAGTGGCTAGCTAGACACTCGTTGTTCCAATTTTTGGTTAAGGGAACATAACAACAAGGTTTAGAATTCACCACAAATAATCAATTTGTATGAGAGAAATATGAAAAGTAAACGTGTGAAACTTAACAATATTTATTGGTTTAAGTGAGTATGAAGTATATAAGCCATGTCTGGGGTTAAATGTCAAAAGTTATAATTGGTTAAAGTGAAACGAATTATTGTTCTTAAGAATTGTTTGATTCCCGGGTTAATCCACCACAAATTGATAAAATTAAACTTCATACTCCACGCTTTTGCTAAGATACCCCACAATAATTAAGATTGTGGTAAGAATATTCTTTCTACAATCTTCTTAGAGCTAATTTTTGGAGTGGATTACATTTGATTTTAATATGGTAGTACTAGAGTTTATATAAACTTAATGTTGGATCATCATAGTCAATTTTTTTTCCAAACTTTTCATATATCTTCTTGTGTAGTGTATACTGGCTCCAGTGCCCGTGCTATGCATGGTAGGAAAAAAAAACAGTAAAAAAAAATAAAAAGAGAAAGAGTAAAAGAAACAAGTAAAAAAATAATATATTGATAATATTGTCCAACAAACAGATGACATATGGCTGAACAGTTTTTATATATATTGACATGAGTCTTATTTTATGATAAGCAGATTTATACGAGTAATTTATAAACATATACTGTTCACTATATATATGAATTGCAATCTTATTTATTAATATGAAATAAACAACCGCTCTGCTTTTGAAAACGTAGATAAATTGTTGAATTCTTTTAATCTTTTGTGTATTTCTTTTCTATTCTTTACTTTTTAAAACGTGTTTGTAAATTAGTTTTTTAATATTTTTATATTTTTTAAAATATTACTTGAAGTGTTATTTTAAAATATTAGTTTCTAATTTTTTATATTTATTTTTTTGTCCTTAAACATTTATTACATTTCCTTTTAATCTTTTTAATTTAAGATAAAACTTTTTTTAATTTTTATCCTTTATATAATTTTATATTTTTTAGTTACTTTAACATATAATTTTACAATATACTTATAATTCAATAAGATAGTTTTAGAACTTTTAACTATCAACTTTTAACTAATTTTATTAAACATAACATAAAATTGATGCTACATTAATTCTCAATATTATTAAGATATCTCACATTTATTAGAAAGACAAATAAAATATTTTTATTAATCTTGAATTAGTTTTAAATTGAATTAAAATTAAAAATAGACCATACTAGTTTTAGAATAAAATAATCTGACCTACTGTTTTTAATACCTTTAAATTTTTAATTTTCTCTGACAAAAAAAAAGTGATATATATATGACCAATTTTGCAACAACATTTAATTATTTTGAGAAATAAAAAAATATAAATTTAAGCTATATAATTATATATGGATGATTATGATTATAAGTTAGTTTTTAGTCAGGTAACTATTTAAAAATTTATTTTTATTTTTTTATTTTGATCATTTAAA
>PYAF01000329.1:2497199-2508400 GCA_007407185.1 Glycine tomentella
GGGGTTAGATATGAATTTCTGAACTACAATGTTGTATGATGGTGTAACAGGGCTATCTGCTAGAAATGAATATAAACTTATTATATGCTTAGCTCTCATTATTGCCAGTGCCTCTGCTTGTTTCTTTGTAATTATGGAAATTATATACTGACATAAGTATTATCTACCATGAATTCTAGTTGATTTTCCATATATATATATATATATGGAAAATAGTAATAATATTATTAAAATAAGTTGATTCTATATCAAGTATGAACCTCCCCCAAGAAGCAAAGTCGTGATCTGTATAATGGTGTCATGTTGCAAGTTTTATTTTATTCTTTTCACTTGGCTTGACAAACAAATAACCTTTTTTTTTTTGTAAATTAAACAAATAACCTTTGCCAGTGTATTAGCTCGATTTCAAAGTGAAAAAAATTATTAAGTTGTTGGAATAAAAATAAAACGTGGTTAGTCATTCAGTCAGCTTTCAAAGTGAAAAGAGATGTTACATTTTGATGAAAATTACAAAAAAAAAAAAAATGCATACGAAGGGTGACAGATGGCTTATCGTTCAGATTCTTTTTATAAGAGAGATCTTCTTATCAGAAAAGAAGTCATAAAAGATTCAAGAATGAAAGTCAAAGAGGATTCATTAGTATGGGAGAAGAAGAAACAAAGGCAACCCATAAAATATCAGAGTCTCCAGGACATGACATTGTCAATGCCTCGTAGCATACAATTACGGTTGACTGCAATTCGGATATCATAAAACAACTGTGTCAAATTAATTAAGTCTTAAATATTATTTAATGTCAAATTAAAAATTATATATAAGTGAACTTATATTAGAAATTTAGCATTAAGATTTAAGAGTATGTCCATCTCAACATCACTTTTTTTTTGTTTTTTACTTTTTTTTATTACTTTTTACCCATCTTTAGTAAATTATATCATTGGTCCATACACATCATTTTATTTTTTTTTACTTTTTACAACTTCAGTAATTTTTCTCTTCAACCGAATAACATTGAAATATTTTATTAAATGAATTTCACAAATAATTTTATATTTTTAGATTGTAACAACATTAATTACTAGCAATTATTATTTAATAAAATGTACACTGCAAGGTCCACAATTAAAATTTAGCACTAGTAAAGTAGTAATTACATAAGCACATATTACTAAAAAAAAAAAGCAAATGTTGCTTGACCAATCCTTAATAAGATGAAGTTTCTAACAAAATTCTTAACAGGCACGAGTTCTTTAAAAGTAAACACGAGTACAAATATTATGCTCTGTTTGGTAGAGAAAAACTTAGGAGGAGCGGAAAGGATGAAAATAATTTGCTTTCTTTGGTAGAAAAAAATATTAGAGTAAAAATAATTTGAAAAGTTGCATAAATATTTAGGTTTAAACATATTTTTTATTTTTGTAAGTTAGCTCATTTTTTTGTCACTATAAATTTATTTTTCTAATTTTAATATTTGTAAGTTTGTGTCTTTTCAATTTTGATCCTTGTAAGATATTTTGTTCATTTGTAGTCTTTGTAAGTTTGTCTCTTTTCAATTTTGATTCTTGTAAGTATGAATTTATGTGAACTATAAATGAATAAATTAGAATCTTAAAGGGAATAAAATTAAAAATATACAAACTTACAATGACTAAAATTGAAAAAATAAACTTACATAGACCAAAAATAAAGAAAAAAAACTAACACCAAAAACATATTTAAACCTATTATATATCCTTTAATTTATCCTCTTTTAATAAAGAAAAAACTCTCTCATCCCTATCTTAAGCAACACCTCAAATGTAAGGGTGATAAAAAGGAGCAATTCATCTAGCCATTGATCTGCCTAAGATCAAGGGGTACATAGACAAAATGGATTGAAAATCTCAACCTATTCTGTATAGACGGGTTGATGAGCTGAGGTATTGTAATTTTTTTTATAAAAATATTAATGAACTTACTAAAAATAATATAATAGAAAAAATAAAGATTATCTAAATAACATTTTTATATTACTCATCTATACAAAATTATGACAAAAAATAAAATAGGAAATAATAAAATAAAATCTTATATTGTGTAGCACTTATTTGTAATATTTGTGAAGTATCAATACTATCTCTAGTTGTCAACTATAAAGCACAATGCTAAGTGTTTAATTCATATTTCATAGAAAATTCAAGCAACATGTAAAATATGATCTAAGGGAATGTCATGACAATACTACACTGCTAAATTATTAGGATTCATCTAACAATTCCAACAATTAGAAGTTATGAATTAGTTCATTATATAAACCAATAACTAGAGCCAGTCAACCACAAATTCAGTGAGGCCTTTAAAAAAAACCCACAAATTCAATGCGTCCAACAATTCATAAAATATTAGAAATCTGAAACCAACTCCTCTCAAGTCTCCATTAACACAATTCCAGTTGTCCACAACCTCATTAACACAAATTAATTTCAATGTTTCAAAACACATCAAAAAAAAAGTACACAAATCTAACGAGCCAACCCACAAAGTAACCCAACAAGCCAACCTGCCTCACCTCATTTGGCTGACAAGTTAAGCAGAGCAAGACAAAGTGGATAAAGTGGATTAATTGGTGGATAGAAGACTCCAACCCACCCTACAAAAACAGAAATATAAATAAATGGATTGACTCAGCTAGTCTAATCCATTTTGTACCTCTACGTTGGTGCTTTTGTTCCTCATCTTAGGTTTGCACAAGGACAACATAATAAAATGTAATTAAAATATCACAAATATTTAATTTAATTATTATTTTATCATTTTTGTTTTAGAGAAAATTTTATTATTGTTTAACATTACACTATTGTAATTATTACAGTATTTATTAAATTTTTTGTTGAATAAACCAAACCAATTAGAATGCAGTTAAAAAATTTTGCTAAGTATTTGATTTACAGATAACATTTTAGGGAACATGACATCATCATTTTCAGAGTGAAAAATACAAGTTCGTGTTCAAACTTCTAATGGGAAAAAAAATTGCATACAAATTTGCATCTATCTCCGTTCAAAATACAATAAAGAATGTCCAATCAAAATTCAAAGGGAATTCACAAATTTTTCAACATGTAAATCCTGCATCTAACTGAAACTGACCTCTTAAGGTCACCAAACCAGCTCAGTATGTCATATTTTTCATATGGAATTAAGGACCAGGGCATGATGACTGAGATTCCCTTTGAAGACCCACAAGTCAGTCAAAATCTATAGATTTTAATAAATGGGTCCAAAAATATGACGAAAGATACTGAAAAAAAATTATATATATTATAAAACAATAAATAAAATAACCAATACTATGTGGAGTTGAAGTATTATAGAACCATATGGCTAAACCAAGAGATGCCTCAGAGCAGGACCAACATATCTAACATTTTACCACTGCCCCCTCTTGGATTTAACTTAGCTGTATTAAATGTTTGTTGAATTATATTCTCTTTGTTACAGAGTATCTGCAGCCTGCAGATTCGGCCATCATAACCATATCTAAGACTATATTATGGAGTTAGGACGGGTTTGACAAATGAAAAACAAAAAATGTAAATAAATAAAAAATGGCTTTTGAAAATAAAAAAAAAAATGATTGGCTCGAGTGGCAAATTGAAAAATTAAAAGGAATCTCATAACTCAAAGTTGACTTTGGATATCATCATCTTGGGGTTTTGAATTGTCCCAAATCACATTGCGATTAGTTTGGCGTGAATATGAATTTGAGGTGGTGAATTCTTATATTGAATCCCACTTAACAGCCGCTTCAGGAATAAATTAATAAATTCGAGAACCTTCTTCTCAATGTTTTTTTTTTTTTTTCACAATGTGAATAAATGGGTGATAATTTTGGACTACGAGTAAATAGTGAATGAACTTTCGGTGAAAAGGAATTTTATATTATCAATTAAATACAAACTGTCGTATGTTGTACATTTATTAACTTTTATATAAATTATTTTAGAATTTATATTTATAATAATTTTTAATTGATTGGTAGTATAGAATTTTTTACTTTAATAATATATAAAAATTAAACTCTTCATTTTTTCTTAACCAACTGCCATTTCTTTTAAAAAAATACAGTAAAACTATCATCACTCCACAGAAAAGGATGCTGTGTCGGTGCGGTATTTTCATAAAAATAATTATTTGAAAAGAAAAGAAAAGGTATTAAAAACCCATATCTAAGTAAAAGGTCCACACAGTAATATTTTTTATGCAATGGAGAAACTCACCATTTCTGAGATTAGAAAATTGGCTTGCATAGCCTCCGAGACTAATAATGTATACAAAGGTTTAACTCGGTAGCTGAGCAATTGAAGGACAAATAAGCTACCAAACCTTCACCATTTCAAACCAAAATGAGTTACAAGCATTCTCGATCTTCACTTTTATTGTGTTATGGGGTCATTTGCATGAATTTTACTGAACTTGTTTGATCTCGTCTTACAATAAGATATTTATAAGTATTTTTATTTGTGAGAATTTAAAAAGATACTATTTATAATATGCATATATTTTACTTAATCAATTGAGTTATACTCTCTTAGTGTTTCAATCAAGTTATAAAAAGAACTTAATTATAAACTCATTTTAACTTGTATTAATAAGTTTCATAATGAAACTTACTAAAATAAACTCTTTTTTTATGAAATAAACATTTTATTGAATCGTTTAATGAAACATGTATATATTTCACATTCCCATTAACTCCCTAACCTTTTCACTTATCCACCACAAGGTTGCTGCAAAGATAACTCAACTGGATGTTGAGAAAACATAACGCATCACATCAGAGGAATATGTTGGGCATCGAGAGAAGACATTTGACATTTTAAAAATGGAATTTCACTCCTCTAAAACGCAAAACACGTCCCATATTTTAGAAAGTAAAATACAAAATAATAACTACTTGTTAAAATATCAAAATTTGAAATTCAACTATTTTATAATTTATTATAAGTATGTCCATATTTCTTTATAATCTTAATAGTTAATTTCTCCATCTTGGTTATTACCTACTATGTACTTCAGGGGAGCAAAATTCTTAAAAACTACTCTCATGTTATGATTTATGAAGTTGAGACTTATGAGCCCTTTCTGGAAAATTTTAACTTCTAGCAATTTTGAGTGAAACCGTGTTCTTATAGAATTCATTCAATCATTCTTAGTTTACTCTTCCTTCGCCACCAAAAAAAAAAAGATAGTAACATTTACATCTGGGTCATTCTTATAGTTTCTCTCCATGTGCAGTACCTTTGCCAACAACTGCAGTTATCTATTCTATCATTATACAATTCTGGGCCCGTCATTGGGAAAAGAAGCCACAAGAAGCCCAGGAATCCTATTATGAATATTACACTTACAATCCCTGAAACAGAAACAGAAACAGAAACAGATGAATATGTCCAAAACAAGATTTATATGGAAATGTATAGTGAAGCCATAAATCACCTTATCCATAGTTCCATGACAAAAAATGAGCAGACCATGAGTACAGTTAATCGTACTAACTAGCACTATTTTTATCCCTGGCCCCCTCTTCTTTTTTTATGAAAAAATAAAATAAAACAAAATAAAATGAATCTTCCTATGCATGCACAATAAGAGGGAGAGCTCATGGGGTGTCGGTGTGTCACCATCAGATATTAGATCTAAAACTTGATAATGGCCACAGAAGCATCAGAACTATATTTCAAGTTTCATGCTAGAGAAACCTTAGTTAAAACGAACATACTTACAATCATAGATCAAACTTTTACAACTAGTGAATCTTGATTCACTGTTAGTGTAAAATTTCAGTCCCATATGTACCAAACTGTTAAAAAATTTAAATTTTGTTTATTGTAAGTGAAATGTCTTAGTTACTCCAATAATGTACTTTTCTAGGAGATATAAGGTTGGTTGGATGATTAAGGAGGGGAAGGAGGAAAAGGTCTTGGGTTAAAGTTGTAACTGATAACTATATATTTTCTACATTCTTTTCTTCATATTTTTAGTAAATAATTCATAATGAAAAGAGATATGGAGGAAAATAACTAATTAATTGTACAACTTAAGCAATTACTAAAATAAATCAAATCAAATCAACAGCACCTTTAACCCAAGTTAATTAGGATCGGTGAAACTTAAGCAATTACTAAGAATTTGAAAATTCTTAACTTGTGCGTCCAGTCAGAAGTCCAGCTACAACTAAATTTCCAAATCTATCATAAGTTCATCACAAAATGGCAGTACTTTTTGAGCTCTAGATTATATAGTGAGTAGAGAATAGTTCAAGAAATGAAAGACAAATTAAAAGCAAAGAGGCTTGGGATGAAAAGAAAATAACAAGAAAGAAAGGTTAAGAAGATAAAAGTAAATGATAATAATAGTACTATAGTAGTTTGATATAATAACCAAAGAAGTCAAATTTGCAATTTACTCATAAGCAACTTGATACACGTACCACTTCTCTGCGAATACAATACAGGCAGTCCCATAAAATTACAATATATGTGTGCAACTAAGGGAGCTATAAGGTGTCCTGCAAAGCATAAGCCATTAACAAATGAGATACAGGAAAAAAAAGGCAACCAAACCCAAGAGAATGATATCAAATTGCTAACTACAGCTATATAGCTCAAAGAAAAGTAAGGTTAGTGAACGGTGAAGAGAATGATAGCATGTCATAATAATATAATATCAATATATCATACTTATCTGTCTTTCCTATCATTTCAACCCATAACAGAGATGAACTTTCTGTATATTAAGGCAAATGCTGGAATTTACATTTATCCAACACATTTAATATTGGCTTTATTGTGTGTGTTTTCTTGTTACTTGTTAGGGCCACTTTAAAATAGAAGAGGAGTTAGATCCACTAACTTTTAAATTTAGTACTTACTTTCCTGATTTTTATAATATTGGCAAGCATATATACAATTATAGAAAGGTTTAAATATATTTTTGGACTCTATTGTTTATCATGATTTTGGTTTTGGTCCCTGTTTGTTAAAAATTTGTCTCAGTCACAACTTCATTGTTTTAGTTTTTGGTTCCTATAGTTTCATTCCGTTTAGGTTTAGATCTCACACCAAACATTAGTCTTGAAGGTTGTCTCTCGAAGAATATGTGTGGTGGTATATCATTAGTGGCAGGGACCAAAACCAAATAAATAAATAAAACTATAAGGAGACTAAAAACAAAACTTTCCAGTAAAGGGTAAAATCCGGAGTCATTTTTAACCCTTAATGTCATTATCCAATCATTTTTTTTAGCAATGCTGAATCTATCCATATTTGTGTTTCAGAAGCACATTCTATCATCACTTAATAGAAGTCAGACCAAATATAACAACCACATAACCTGTAACATTACCAATCAATCAAGTGCCCAAACACCACATACCAGTTCGAATGAAAAGAAAAGATGCATATGACCCAAAGACAACAGTGTAGCCAAGCTGGAGACCTGGAGACAAAATTCATTTGACAGTGAGATTATTATCCAACAATACTAAGTTGAGATTGTTGAAATGCCCCAAAATCTAAAATTCTCTATAAAAGATAAAGCAGCGTTGCCGGTGTGACATTGGTATAACAAATCCAGGCACTGATGAAAAACATAAACAATGACCATAATACCTATAACCATAGCAGCCTTCACTATTCTGTAGTTTTGCTTGGCGTAAATCTCCAAGAAATGATTTAAATGTGCTGCAAACCAATAATGCAGTAAAACTTCTTGTTAAGCCTTGCATTTGAAAAGGACAATAATTTCTGCTCACTATTTTCTTCAATCTACAACCAAACGAAAATTTGCTGAATATTTAAGGGAATATAGCTCACCATTAAAACTTTTTATCTGGTATCTATGCAATGCAAAATATACAATAATTCATTAAAGTATAAAGAATTTCTAAAATTGTTTCTAAGATTACATCTTAGGACAACACTGTTGAAAAGGATTGTGCATGTGAGAGATAGTGTGAACACTGAACAGAGTTTTCTCCACTACATTTCCTTTCTGGTAGGTACCCGTTGCTAATTAGTAGTTAAATTTATTCTTATGTCTTGTTTAAAATATAAAGGCAGCGAGTTACTCTTGCATATATCGTCTAATTAAACAAGACAGTTAAGATATTGGCCACTAATTCCTTATAGTACAGGGACAAAGGGAATCTCTTATATACATATACATGCACACACACACACATGCTTCTTCAACTTGTAACCATAAATTGAATTTATTGTGTGCCCTTCTAAAGTCTTCAATACAACAACAACAATAGTTTTATCCCACTAAGTGAGTTCGGCTACATGGATCACATAACACGATTGGACTTGGTTAAAAACCGAATTCTCAAGGACAAAGTCTTCCAAAATTTTATATAAAATTTCTTTCTAAAAATAAAACTTCTCAAAAGCACGGTGAACTTCAGCTCTAATAAAACTTGGTACAATAGCATTGTTGTACTACAATGGATGTTTGATGCCTTCTCTTAAAACAACTTTTTGAATATTAAATGATAAAAGATTCTCATTTACATCCAACAATAGAAAATTCCACTCTATAACTATCGAAATCACATACATCTTCTAGAATTGACATCTAAGTACTTACCTAAGCTGAAGAAAATGGGGCAAAGAAGAATAATACTGTATGTCTTGAGTCCTCCACACAGAAGTAAAGGTATCATGCATGCCCTAAACACCAACTCCTCAGTAAGGGGTGCCTATTCAGTATAGTATACCACGATAAATCATTTCCATAATAAATAAGAGATATGAAACTGAACCCATAAAACATACATCACCTAAGCTGTATTCACAAGTCAGCAAACAGATCTGTTTAAATTCTCATTATAAGCACAAGAGAAAAATAAGCTACACACACAGCAGCTTATGGATAGCAAAACCTTAAACATGCATGATGATGATAATGGTACTAACCACAACATAGTTTCTCCACACCAAAATATTTGACGAAATCGCAGATAACCAGTCAAGAAACCTCTGCAAGGCACATTTGCAGGAATCAAAGGAAAGGGCAGCCCCAGAACTTGTGTGTTGCCTCCAAGAAGCCAGCAAGAGAAGACACTTGAGGAACATAGACCCAGAATACATTAGAGAGGTCAAGCAAAGAGGAAGAACCATAGCCTGCCACTGTTTCATACAGAAAATTCAGCAATGAATGACCCTTTTTCCCAATCTGCGTATGATAACAAGAAAAACAACTTGACATCACCACACAACTCAAGACAAAATGCTCTTTCATCCCTCGATTGAACCAGTGAATTTCATACACTACTCACAATATGGTCCCTCCGGATGCCAAATACACAAAACATGTGCTGCGATTCCTTAGTTTGCACCTTCACACAGAAAAAACAAGAGTAAACTCAAACATTGTGATTATTTTAGCTACTTTTTACAAAAATGACTACAAATTCCCCACCAATTTCACAATAATATAGGACAAACTTAGATGTATTTTGTTATTCTTCTTTATTTAAAACTGAATTTCACCTCATGAACCAGTATAATAAAGGTTTGCGTTAAAATATTAAAATTGTAAAAGTAAAACTGTAATTCTAATTGCAAAACACCAAAATTATCAAATCAAATGCATGTAAGTTTTTCTTTCTCCAAACGTAATTTTCCTTCATAAGCAATCTTGTTCAAGACACTATCAAATAATACATGTAGGACACCTCTCCCAACAGAAATTCAAACCTTAGTTAGCTATCTGGTAAAATACCCACCTGTTATCCATCGGGCGGATAAAGTACATTAAATAGTCTGTTTTAGGGATTGGCGACTTACCCATTCAATGACTAAGACTATCCCCTTTCACTTTACTCAATTCCCATTGCTAAATGCATCTAACTCTTTTAATAATTGTTTTAATGTGTATTTTTGTCCCTCGAAATTCAAATTAATGTCACAATTGTTTTTGTCCCCAAATTTAAATTTGCACTTTGTTACTCCTTCAATTTTAAAAAATGTTCTTTTTAATCTCTTGCAGTAAAAAATTGCCATAAATTATGCATCCAAACAAACAAAAACAACAGTAGCTCGTTAAGTCTTTAATAATACAAGGGTTCTGCAAAGCAATGTCCTCGCTAAGAAATTTGAAATAGAATGTTTTTTTTTATTCAAATTCATGTTGAAGATGCATTGGAAATCACATTAATTTTTTTTTCTTGTTCAAGACGGAATAGGACCACTAAGAGCGACAATGCTCTCACTCTTATTTAACACAATTATATACCCCATGACTCAAACTCGATACCTCTGGTTAAGCCAAAACAAATCTATGATATTTCCCAATGAAAACTTTCCATTTTCAATTCCTAACTTGCCTGCTATTACTAATGCTGCTAATACTACTAGTACTAATAATAATAATAATAATAAGATGCGAGAGTGCATACGGGGAGGATGAGAACGGAAATGAAGAGTGAGAGAATGGAGGAAACGACGGCGCATAGGAAGCGACGGATCATGTAAATTTTGAAGGAAGGAGGAGGTGGGAGACGAAGGAGCACGGTGGGAGCGTAGAGGATGGCCACGTAGAACAGGGCCATTGCTATGCACGTGATTAACGCAACTGGCTTCGAAACGACGCCGTCTTGCTCCATTGCAGAAGCTGCTTGTAATAACCCTAGAGAGGAAGAAGGGGAAAAGGGCATAGAATAGTATTGACTAAAATTGGATGCTAAAATTTGTAAAATAATAAAAGTTGAATGAGGAAAAGAAAACTTTGGTGGGAAAACTCAAATGAAAGTTGGATGGAAAAATTTACAGAAAGAAAAGTTGGATGGTAAATTTGTAAAATCATAAAAATTTGTTGATAAAAGTTTTATTTTATTTTTGAAAATAGTACATGTAAAGATATGGAGTATTTCTTTTTCTCTTAATCAAAAGAATAAGAATAAAAATAATAATATTTAACAGTTATGATAAAGGATATTTATTTTAATGTATATTTTTTAAGGACATTTTTATTCTTAATTTTTATAAATTTATTTATTCAATCTATTTTATTTCTTTTTTCTATTTTATTTTATTTTAAAATATATATATATATATATATATAAAAGATAGAGAGTATCTCTTTTCCATCATCATCATAATAATAATAATAATAATATCATAAAGTATATTTTTAATTTCAGTAAATAGAGTAA
>PYAF01000329.1:2515828-2541467 GCA_007407185.1 Glycine tomentella
ATAAAATAGGGAACACAAAAAAAAGAACAACTGCTTTACATATATTTCATATAACACCATTAATTGTTAACTAGCAAATAATTAATTCATTAATTAATTTTTTAATGTTACATATTATTTTCTATAATGTAAAATACAAAAGATTTAAAATAATTTTATTAAAAAATATAGTAGAGTAATTTAATTTTTTATTAAATAATATTATAAATATAAAAGGTATACAACTATTTATTTCTCTCCATTTTCTTTTTGTATTCATTCTGAAAAAATAAAGAAAAAAATCTATTTCTTTTATTTCTTATTTCTACTCATTAAATGACATGCCTTTTTCTCTTAAAAAATGACATGTCTTTTATATCTTAACTTTACTCTATTTCTCACAATCTCATTTTCTTCTTCTTTTGTTTTTGTGTTCCCTATTTTATTTTTCATCCAAACGAAGTGCTTATGAGATATTTCAAAATTAAATCTTCATTTTATGTTTTAAAGTATTAAAATTAATAATAAAATAATAAAATATAGTTATAAGAGACCCTACTGATCATAGTTGAAAATAAAAAATAAACTATAAAAATATTTCTAAATATAAACTATTCAAATTAAGATATAGATTTATATTTAAAAATTACAATATAAATCGTAATTGCCTCTAAAAAAGTGTATATTTTACTTTTCTAAATATGATTTGAACATATATCAGTGTTGTTTCTTGTTTCCTCTAGGTATTAAGGACCGTCCCGTTTTTTGCTTCTATTCCTAAACATACACGTGTAATGTAAAATATAAATAAAAGAAAAATGATTTCGTCATAAGTAGCCTGGATTGTCGAATTTAGTCAAAGTAACAGTACATTGAAAGTGATGACATCTAATAATCCTATGTACCAGTCAAAAAAAAAAAATCCCAAATATATTTATCTACTTTAATATATTATCTGTCAAAAAATAAAATTAGTTTTATAATTAAATTTTGTTGATTACTTTAAATATAAATGTAAGTTCAACTACACTTACTTTTATATCAGTTTTTATTGATTACTCTGTGGAAAAAATTATTGATTACCCTAGATTACTGTATTAAATTTTTATTGATTACTTTATTAAAAACTAATTCATTTTAAGAGTTAATCACGTATGCATCTCCTCTTTTTTTTTAAATTACTTTTACTTTGACCTTATTGACATGGGGTTGGTCGAGGTTGCGAGAGGAATTGGGATTCAATCTTTCTCCATTTGCTTAAATAAGATCTTGCACTAAAATAAACCTTCAATTGCAGCAATCACTTAATTGTTTGTGGGGTTCATTGATCATTCAGTTTTTTTTTTTTTCAAATGAAGTTTACATTGCAATTGATTCGGTGATTCATGTTCTGCCATTCCTATTCTAATTATTTTTCAAGAAAAAATCAGAGTAAAAAATTCCTAATTGAGATTCAACTTACAGCAAAATGGAAACCACAAACACATGTAGAAAAGCTAATGCCCGCTTAATTGTTTGCTGAAGATTGATATGTACACCATATATTCACAGCAACCTCATTGGGTTACCATAGATTGCAAGTTTATATGGTGATTTATTACCAACTTCAGCTTTTGTTCTTTCGGTAATTTTAGACAAAGGACATTTTACAGACAAAAAAATTCATTAAAAGATATTTGCTAGGAACATCATCTGTTGGACTTAATAGAACTAACAGAGTTAAGGGAACACGAAGTGCTAATGTAATGGATAGTAAGAAGTTAGGGATTTTTTTAGGCCAAAAAAAGGAGAAGGTACATGTATAGTTAGAGTAAAACTGAGGGGTGTTACAGTAATTAATTAATTGAACTTATTTTTATTGATTTTAATGAATTAAATATTTATTTTTTATGCATAGGAATAAAGGAAATAACTAAGAGATCTAACTCAGATATGGATAAAAAAATAAAGGATAGAGGTAGTATATTATATTCTATGAATTTTTTCATGTTTGATCAGATATTTTCTTTAATTAGCTATTAACCAAAAATAATATTTAGTTTTTATAATTATATTTGCTAATAGTTAAATATTTTCAAGAAAATAATAATAATAATAATAATAATAATAATAATAATAATAATATTCTCTATAGAGTATGTACCCTTTACTTAATTACAAATAAAAATATATTGTGTTAGAATTTCTTTTGCAATCAAATGTACCTTTTGTTTTAAAAAATAAACTTTTTGCATATTTTTCTGGATCTATATATACTAATAATAATCATACGGTAAACTATAGTCATATTTAATATATATTAATATATATATATATATATATATACACAAGTGTAATTATAATATTTATTATCATTCTTTAAAAAATCAAATTGCACCGCCCAATTTGACCATCTAATTAGGAGTGATCAGTTTGTGAATTTTTTTTTTTGGTTAAATTAGTTTTGTTAGTTGTCTAATTTATTTTTTAGAATTAATTTGGTTCTTCGAATTAAATTATAAGAAATTATATTTTGTAATAATTTAAAATTGTCTCTAAACGATTTTAAAATGTCATAATATACACAATTTCAAAAAAAATTGAATTAATTTTAAAAATTAAATGATCAAATTGAACTAAAATAAAGTTAAAGAACTAAATTGAATCGATTTTAAAAATAAGAGTTAAAGAACTAAATTAGTTTAACCTTTTTTTACGATGGATCAATAACTGAATTCTAAAAAAATATTACTATTTCAAAACAAGTAAGATTTGGTAAGAAAAAATTGTTAAAATTGATAACTCGTTTGATTTGGAATTTTTTAATTTTAAAATTTAACATAAAATATTTTTAAAATAAAGAAAACATGTATTTGAATATATATCATAAATTACTTTTAACTATTATTAAATTTTATCTTATAAATCATATAACAGTCTTTTGTATTAATTTATAACTTTTTGACTAGATTTTTATTATTATTATTATTATTATTATTTTACTACTTAATTAAAATGTTATATGATATTAATAAATAAATTTAATTACTACTTATTCAACCACAATTTAACCATAGTTAATTAAAAAATTATTTTTACCATGTTTAATTACTTTCCCAATTTTTAAAACATTAAAATTATATATATAATACCATTTATAGAACTTTAATGTCTATATTAATAGTTTAATATTTATTAAAAATTATATTAGTAAAAAATGCTTATTTTGTAGTGATTTACAAATATTGATGAATATTAGTATTTATTAATTAAATTAATTTTAAATTTCCTAAAATTCAATTTTTAAGATCTATATTTTAAACTATTTATAAATAATTTCTTTATATTTCACTTATATTTTTAAACTTATATTTATGAATATTCGTATAATTTTCAGAATTCTTGAAAGTCCGTGTACAAATAACGAAATTCCAATGATCGGACCTGGTTTTGGGTTCGGTACTGCTCATTCTCAGAAGTTTCTCGTTGAGCTCGTGTCTTCCATAGATCTAGTGTTCTACTTTGATTTTAATAATAATAATAATAATAATAATAATAATAATAATAATAATATAATAATAATAATAATAATAATAATAATAATAAATCACTTACTTTCTGTAAAAGAAAAAATCACTTACTTGCACTTGCACATGTCTTAAAAGATTAAAAAATAGTCTTTGTCTCGTTTGTTTGTTTTAAATGATTATTTTGATCATTATTAAATGTGTAAACTTGTAAGAATTTAATCCTTGAATAAACATAATTTTTTATTCAGTTCTTGCATGTGTAAAAATATGTTTTAACTTATTGTTACCCGAATTAATGGAAACCCATATTAATTTGCTAATTAAGGCTTAGTTAAAATTAAATATGTTTCTTTTGTACAATAATGATATTAAGGTTTAAATCTAAAACCTTATTTTTATGATAAATCTAAAACCTTATTCAAACTATCCGAACCTTCAAATATAAAAGAATTAATTGATAATTGATTATTTTATACAAAGGAAAACGTTGAATCATTCTTCTTAATTTTCTTATTTTTCCACTTTCATATACACAACATTATATAATTAGACACTAAGCTACCACTAATGCCCTTTACAAATTGTAATTGCAAACACCAAATTAATCCAAAGTTAATTATCATGAACCAACCTCTATACTGTAACTTTGTCTTACTATAAGAGGTAATTAATAGTAGTTTTTCACCGTGCTTTTAATTTCTTTGATATACTTGTAAAGTTTAAAACTTCAACTTATCGAAATAGAATAACATAGTTGAGAAGATGATTCTTCTTTATTGTTGACAAATTGTAAGAATGTGCTTTGCAACATTTTGGATTGGTGAATGTATTGTGGATCAATAATAGAGAAGAAGGAAAAAATTCCTATATATCCCAAAGAAATCAAATCACTGTGACACTGCCGCAAACGCCTATACCCACCGATGGACATTAATCGTGAGACATTCCGTGAAAGAAGAATAAAATGAAAAAGAATGAACCTTATTTTTTGTGTGTAAATTATCAATTTAGTCATTTAATATTTACTTTAACTAATTTTTATTTTAGTTCTACTTGTTCAAAATGACAAGTTTTTGAGATATTTAGTTGTCAATAAAGGCTTAGTAACGACATCAATGTCACGTAAAGAAAACGTCAATGCATGCACTTTCATAAGTAAGGCAACAAAATTAACATAAAGAAAAATATTGCAATTAAAAGTTAAGTTAAAAAAATAAATTGGTAAAAAAAGAGAGAAAAAACACAACTGACTTAACAACTAAACATGGACTTTTAGGTATGTTTGACAAAATTAATTGAAAAATTTATTGGTAGTGAAAAATTGGTGGTTAAAATTTTATAAGCTAATTTATTAAATCATAAGTGTTTCATAAAATTATTTGTAAAAATAGTTAAAAAATATAAAATGATATAAATATCATATCTAAAATAGTATTAAAAAATTGAATAAATATTTTAAGATAAAAATAATATAAAAACAAGAAGTTAATATTTTAAAAAATATCATTTTAGATAATATTTTAAAAAATGTTAGAAATCAATCAGTAAAAGTTAATTAAAAATTATTTATTAAACAGTCAAATAAACTTTTCAATTAATAAAAAAAATTAAAAACTAATTAAAATAACTTATCCAACATATTCTTCCTCAAAAAATAAAAGAAAGAAAAAGAAACCTATCTTAATATGTAGTTGCCTTTCTTAAGAGGCTATAAATATGTAGTTCATGCTTTCATTTCCCTTCACAAGTAATCAATCATTAAGTTCTATTCTCTTTCCTCATTTTTTTTCCTTGTTGTTGCTCTTACAATGGCAAGGATGTCGACAGATCCTCTAATTATTGGGAGAGTCATAGGAGATGTTCTTGGCTCTTTCACCCCAACCATAAAAATGACCGTAACTTACAATAAGAAGCAAGTCTACAATGGGCACGAGTTCTTCCCTTCCACAATTACCACAAGGCCAAGGGTTGAGATTGGTGGAGGAGATATGAGGTCCTTCTATACACTGGTATACATTATAATTTTTTTTCTTCTTTTTCTTTTTAAGAAAATAAGAATATAAAAAAAAACTAGAGCTTTTTGTGTTTTTTTTTTATATATTTATAATTTATGTTCCCTGTAATAATACCAAGTACTCCTTACAAAACTTTCAATCATTTGAAATAAATGCATCCTTTTCTCTTTACAGATTATGACAGACCCAGATGTCCCTGGCCCTAGTGATCCTTACCTGAGAGAGCATTTGCACTGGTATTTTAATAGAGATATATTACTTGAAATTAACCAGTTATTTTGCTTCATAGGCTAAATAAAATTGTTGATGTTAAGTTGTAATGTTGTCCTTACTTGAAAACCAAACGGATTCTGAACTGAGAGGGAAAAACTCTTGATCGGTGAACTTACTCCAATTCTGGATTTGGAATAGACATTGATATAAATAATATATTTTTTTTTAAATAATGCTACAAAAAAAATCATATTTTAGGAATGACATTTGAATGTTAAAAGAAAAATTATTTTGAAGTACAAACATAATTATGTTTTAATTTTTTTGATAAATTTGACATTGAAAATTAATCAATTCTATGCACCTAATTGTTTTTGAAGAAGGGCTCTAAGTTCTAACCAACAAAGACCTAATTCTACTTCACCTATATATACTGGCAAAGCATATAGCAATTCTCAGGTCTCATATCCTATATAGGCCACTTAATTGTTTCAAATTGTGCCCTTTTGCAGGATGGTGACAGACATTCCAGGCACAACAAATGCCTCATTTGGTAACTTCTATTTATTTAATGATGTACTAAAAAAAAATGCATACTCACATTCACATATCTAATATCCAATTTTATATATTTTTTGGGTATATATAGGGAAAGTGTTGGTGAGCTATGAAATGCCAAAGCCTAACATAGGGATACACAGGTATGTGTTTGTCCTGTTGAAGCAAAAACCTAGGCAGTGTGTAACTCGTCCACCTTCTTCAAGGGATCACTTCAACACTCGCAAATTCTCAGCTGAGCATGACCTTGGCCTCCCTGTTGCTGCTGTCTACTTCAATGCACAGAGAGAAACTGCTGCAAGAAGACGCTAGCTAGTAGCTATATATAATTAATAGCTACTAGTGCAATAAGCAATTAAATGTACGTACTAAATAAAATATGTTCACATGGGGGACCTATATATGTGTGAGGAGTTCTTCTAGTGCTAAATCTTCATGTGGCTTGCACAATTGTTGTCGTTTTTTTTTTTGGTCTTGTAACTTTGGTGCGTTTGGTGAAAAACCGTACGTGGTTTCAAACTATATAGTTTCTAGATGAAACATAAAGTATTATTAATTTTTTCTTATAAATTAAAAAAGTTAAACTACATATCTCGTAAAAATTAGGTGAGATTATAAATACATGATGGTCCAAAAATATTATTTAATAATTTTTCATTCAGGAAACACATAATTATTTGTCAATGTTGGACTTAATTGACTAGATTTTACTTCTTTCCTTTATTTGTTTTATGTGATAGTAGTCTTCTTTCTTAAGGATTCAATTTTGATCCAATCATCTATATTACATATTTTGTTAAATTATACATTGGATATCAACAAATGAGTCTAATTTATGACGAGAATTTCTTGAAAAGTCAAAGTGATGCATTCTTAAATCCCAGATAAGTGAGGATTGATCATATCTTCCAGGATAAAGATTGAATATTTGACTAATTAATAACCATATCTTGCAGTGTAGAGTTCATATGTGTGCGTTAAGTAAACATAACACTGCCATATAATGAGTTTTAGCATTCATGGCTAACACAACACGATTGAAAAATAAATTGTGACATGAACTTCAACTCAACATGACAATTGGTAAGAGTGTGAAATATTTAGTTAAAGGTTACTAGTCTTAACGTACTAATAATAGCTTCTTGAAAAATATTAAAATGATCTGCTATCTCAAAGTTTAAGAATTAATATATTGGCTTGAGATGACTCAGTTGTATATATACAGAGGAGAAAACCTATGAGAAGTAGCAATGGGCAAATTAAATTATCCTAACTTAAATTTTTGCTTACTGAGTTAACTATATGTGTGTTTCGAATGAATTTGTTAACGTGGATCAAGTACTTACCACGTGTAACAATTCAAACACGGTTTCTGATGGACATAGATCCATCGTATCGAAACGTGGAAGAAAACATGTCATATATTTTGTCAGTTTTCCACTCACTATAGCTATAATGTCAAGTAAGCATGCAAGATTTGAGCTTGGAATATATGACAGGTCAAATCAAAGGTTTTTCCGAAAAATCAGGATCAACATGATATCTTGAAAGTTGTGCCTTTCTTTTTCGTTGGAAATTAATATTAGACTAGAAGGGTGTGTTTGGTTTTCAATTTGGATGAATGGATATACGTGCGTTTACACATGTTTTGTGAGAAATTTCACTTTGTTACTTTTTGGTTCAACATCTATTTGGGAGCTTCACAATGGAAAAACAAAATGCATTATCATTCCTTTTTAATCTAGTAGTTTTTCTAACATATCTAGATGCACATCTACGATTGGTTTAAATTACCTGGGAGTGGTTCTTGTTACTAATTGTAAGGTACATTTTCTTAAACATTTTGGTTTAAATTATGCTAGTATCCTTTTATTTTTGTCCACGGTATTTTCAATCTTACCAAAAATCAAATATTAATTTCTTAAGATATATAAAGATCTATTTAAGTAATTAACTTCTTTCAATGTATACTTTTTCTTACACATAACATAAACTTAAATTAAATCTCAAATCACGTACGTGCTTAACAAATATGATTTATCTATCAAGTGTAACACACAATATAGGCAAACTAGAATCCTTTCTATTCATTGTATATAAATTCCTCAGCTTAATAAATAAAAGTTGCAATTGCCCCACAATGCTTAAGGTGGATCCGTCCATGGATACTGATAATGTTCTTGAATGGAAAGGAACTGAAAAAGGAAAAACGATTCTATTTTGGTAATTGGCACATAGGGAAGAAGAGAGCGGGAGGATATATTTTTCGCCATAGAAACTACAAAATTTAACTTGTTTTTACATATTTTGTATATATCCTTTTTTTTTTTTTTCTGGCTTTTCTCTTCTTTTCTTTTCTATCATGTTCTTAAACTTTTACCTTTTTATTTCTCTTTATACCAAGCAATCTAAAGTTAATGAGAAGAATTTTCGACATCAATCACATCATATCCTTATCCAATGACGACGTTGGTATATCATTAATTTCAAAGAAGTTAGATTTCTTATTAATGATTGCGATGATAATTAAATCTTATAGATTAACAAAATATACTTACACTAATATTATTTATATACCTCAAATTTATAATAAATAAATATTTTGAATAAATATATATAAAAGATGAGAATGAGAATAAAATCATTATTAAAAAATATGCTTTTAATATTCTCATTTTAATACTGATTTTATCAACTGATGTAAAAAAAAAGCGTGACATATCGATTTTTCAAAAATCAAATATTATTTGATGTTTATTAACATCAATTTTTATTGAAACCGATGTGGGTTTGTCCATATTAAAAAACCCAATTTGACTCTTATGTTCTCGTGCTGACTCTCACTATTCTAAGTCTCATCTGAAACCCTCTCATCGCTCTCCCACTCAACAAAACCCTCGCGCACCCACTTGTCGGAGTCCCTCCTCCTCACGCCGCGGTACACCGGGTGGCGCGTCTCCCGGAACTTCTTCCTTCCGGCGCATTTCTTGGGATTGCTCGCCGCCAGAAAATAATCCTTCTCCGCTGTCGCCGGTGCTGCTGTCGCAGAACCGTCTCCATTGCGGCTCCGCTTTCATTGCGGCTTTGTATCTGTCCCAGATCCACCGCCGTCGCGGATTTGCCGATGTTGCTGCTCCGTCTCGTCGCGGATTCGCCGTTGTTGTGGCTCGCTTTGTTCTTTCCAATCAAATCTGGACACGGAAATAGCGATAGGTTGTCGTTGTTTCTATTTTATTCGCAGACTTGAATACAATCAGTACCCAAGCGATCTCTTTTCTTTTACTCTCAGATTTGTTTCTTTTTTTTTCTTATTTCTTAATTTGGATCTGGATTTGTGTTCTGGGCATGGATTAGAAGTTTGTTGATGTTCCAAATTTGCTTTTTTTTTTTTTTTATGATCTGGAACAATATATGAATTCATGTTTTGTAAAGGATTAGACGAGGCAGAGATGGAGTAGGGTTAGGAGTTGCAGGCTCAATGAAGAAGACGAAGTCATGTGTTCCGGATTGATGGTGATCGGATCTAATGCGGTGTTGAGTGTTGTGGCTGCAGGAGAAGAAGCATACAAGATAAAAAAAAATGGTGTCACCTCCAGAAAATTGGATAAGGGTGGTTTGACTGAATGGGAAAGGGGAAGGTGAAGAGAAGGAGAGTGAGGGAGTGTGTCTTGAATCTCTTGCAAAACCCTCTTATTCTTCTTCTGTGATAGATCCTTACAAGACCTTAAGAATACAACAAGGTGCCTCTGAATCTGAGGTTAGGAAGACTTTCAGACAGCTTGCTCTGCAGGTTTCAATCCCAACCCTTCTATTGATATTTTATCCCAATTGATTGAATTGATATTTAGGAATAATGTTAATTAATTAGTTGGTTTTCTATTGTGTTTGCTTCAGTACCATCCAGACGTGTGCAAACGGAGCAATTGTCGGGTGCAGTTTCACGAAATCAACGAGGCTTATGATGTGCGTTATATACCCTTTTCTCTAAATTACAGTTGCATAGTTATTTATAGCTTTTGGAAATAATTAGGGTTTGAAACGTTTAATTTTACTCTGGCAACATTTCAGAGTAATAGAAATTAGGTTATTAGTTCTTTGTGCTGAGGTTATATATTGAAGATTTCAAATTGTGCTTAGGCTTTCCACATGTGACTGTATGGTCTCTGATTAGAGCTGACACGTGCATTTAGATATACTCTGCATTGTAAAAAATGCCTTGGTAGTTGGTATATAACTATGGTTTCAAACTTCTTTTTTTAAACTCAGAACTTTGGAGTGTAGTTAATAAAGGTTTTGGTCATTATTTCCCATGTACCAAAAAAAAAGGTTTTGGTCAACATATAAACTTTGTTCTTACCCTTGTTTGTGGATTATTGAGCTTGATGTGTTGATAAGACTCTTGGTTGATATTTAGATGCTTAGCATGAAGTTATATAGCATATAATTTAATAATCCAACAAGAAAATATGATGATGCCTTGGTGGTTGATATTTAGATGTGTAAGGACCAGAGAGGTTCTAAGATTTCACTATCGGGTGGTAAGTAACAATCTAGTCATGGTATCTCTTTGTAATGCCTGTTGACATTAACAAATTCGCATCTTGGGATTGCAAAGGACCAACTATTGAAAAAATAAATAAACTGTTATGTTAAGAAACAAGACTTTTATATCTCTAACATGTTCCTTCATATAAGAGTCCTTTAATATTAAAGCATGACAATGCACACACCACTTTACCTTGCAAGTAAGTTAAATTATAAAGAATGTGTTGACAATGATTAAACTCTTGAACCTCTTCATGTTTGTTCTGACCTCAAGTTCTCTGCATAGTTAGGCTTACCAAATTTAAAATATTGTCCACTGGAACAAAGATGTTTATAAATTATCCTTAGCCTTGATTTCTAAACAGTGTGGCACTTTTTGGTGTACCTACCATTAAGGATGTCGGGAATGATTTCATATCTCAATATTTTAGTAATGGATTTTCATTAAAATCCAACATAGTTTTTCCAAACAAATAAATATCATAGCTTTCGATTATACATTAGTTGCTACAGCAAACTTTTGTCTATGATTTGTTGCAGGTTTATGAATCCCTTTATATTTGGAGATTACCCTGATATAATGAAAAAGAAAGCTGGCTCAAGGCTTCCATCCTTCACTCAAAAGGAATCAAATCTGGTCAGGGCTCAATTGATTTCTTGGGAATAAACTTTTACTACTCACTTATTGTTAAGAACAGTCCTAGCAGACTGCAGAAGGTGAATAGAGATTACATAGCAGATATATCGGTAGAAATTGAAAGTATGTCATAAGCTGTTTCTCTGACCTATTTTTATTGCATAACCAAACTCTATATCAAGGCTCCACAAGTTACCTATATATAAATGTTTGTTTATTGTGAGGTATCCTTAACTTCATTAATCAAGATACTTCTTATGAATGGAATTAGACATATTTACATCCAAATTAGGACAGAAAATCTAATTCTCAATCAATGGAATTATCCTTAACTTCATTAATCAAGATACTTCTTATTTTTATTTTCTCAGCAACTGACCCTTTTCTTTTAAGCGATTAAATTTTTGAATTCTTCGGGACGGAAAATCTAATTCTCAATCAATGTCTCTTTCGCACGTGGACATTTGCAATTACTTTTTTATAGATCTTCTCTGGCTTCACTAACACACCCTGACGGAATTTCTTTTGTGTGCAATCTTATCTCAAACATAAATATTAATGTATAAAATTTAATATTTTGTCATTGCATAAGACTTGTATAGTTAGTAAACTCCAGTAGGTGAAATCAGTCTATGGTGTCATCCAGCTTGCTCTAATTTAATTTGTGGAACTGAAACAGCTAGTTAAATGTTTTTTCTGGTTGTAGGAGTTTTTCCAAATGGCACATCTACAGATGAGGTTACAAAGCAAGAACATGGTGTTAATCCTCTTTATGTATTTATTTATTCTTTTAAGGATGGAGCATCAATAATTTCCACTAACCAGCTGGTTGGTTTAGGTTCCAATTATTCCCAAGATCTTCCTGGAGGTGTTAGACCCACTAAAGAATGCTCGTGGAAATATTCCAATTTACATACATGAAAATGGTATGGCAATTTTCCCGAGATTATGAATGTTGAGCTGCCATTGGATAAGGAAGAATGTAAAGTTACAAGCAATGAAGATGAAGTAATCAAGAAACTCAGAGAAGAGGTTAGTTTCCAGTTCTACTTTCCTTTTTTAATTTTTTTTTTTTTTTTGGTTTCTGGTAGATCTTTCTGGCTACTTTTCCCCTTTAAAGAGAGGGGGAGGGATTTTGAGATGCAGTAATAAGGAATGGTTCATTTCTCTAGCACACCCTGTTATGTTGAAGTCCTTTATGCTTCTAAGAAAAAAAGATAAGATTTGAGGCCATCATATTTGTGTTAAAATTTAAATTTAATTATGAAGAATGAGAGAGACAATGATTAAATTTCCAGTGACATGATCATGTAGGCTCTAGTACCATGCCAACCAACAATTCATCCCAAGAGCTTTAGATATTAGGAGGTGCAGGCCATGGAATATTTTATATTCCTCTAATAGTATCAAACCATGTTCTTATTAAGGGAAAAAGTCTACATTGAAGATGCATGCCGCACTATTTTGATGGTCTGGTATTCGTGCCGTAAATCCCTCCTCACCAATAATGTGTGAATCTGTCTCAATTTGCTTTGTTCTCTAATAGAACCTTTGGTTTTAGTCAATGTGAATGGTAGCTTGTTTGTTACCCCACTCAAGTTTATAGGAAAAGTGTTTTGCAAACCAAGATCATCATGCTTGTTATATATATATATATATATATATATATATATATATTTTATTCAGTTCATTTGTTTATTAATTACTAGAATGTCACCTTGTTTATTCCCTTCACAAAATCAAAATAAAAAGAAGCAGGAAATAGAATGAAAACAAGCTGACATTTTTGTGGGTATTATTATTTATCATGAAATGAAACCAAACACCCCTAGGTTTACAAGTAGATTGAGCCGTAGCACTTTCATTTACAAGCATGCATATTTCTAAGTCAATGTAGAATTAGATCACAAATATGATTATTCTTTTATATTTGTTGCATTCAAACATGCTGTTAGTTAGTGAGGAGGGAGGAAAGGGGAAGTTTGTTAAGATAGGATATTAGTTAGTTAGAGGGGGTCAATGTGATAAATAAATAAAGGGGTGTAGGTGAAGCAGATACTCATTCTATGTTGTATCAATCAGGAGAAGTGAGCTTTAGCTTTGTTACTATAAGTGCTTATTGAGAAATTTATTCAAACATGCCCATGATTTTTGTTTTTTCATATAATTGTCCAGGTCCAACCACCGTAACTGGATCTCTTGCTGGTCTTAAGCCTGGTCTCCATGGTTTCTATGTCCATGCCTTGAGGGACACTACCATGGCTAAGGACTAAAACTTTTTCTGGTATAGGGACTAAAGCTTATAATGGGGACAAATATAGGGGACCAAATGAATAGTTTAACCAAATTCTTTTAAATTTAATTGAAATACATTTTATATCTTGCCACCATTGTGCTCCTTCACTTCCTCAGGGATCCCTACTCAGTGTGTCAATTCAGATCTTCTAAAAGCTTCTCTAGCTTCATGCAGTAATAGCTTCTCTTTTATCTTAATTGTAAAAGCAGAATTTTAATTTTTTTTTTGCAAAAAACATCGGTTAGTCTAAAATCGATGTTGGATGTGTCTTTGTAACACCGGTTTAGCAAAACTAAGCTTTGTCTAAACACTAAAGCACATACCTCACTTCTTTCATCCTCCAGTCAGTGCATCTAGGACTTGATGATGGATATAGCTAGCATTTTGAATGGTTAAAATAGCATTAGCATACACCTTAAAAAAGGCATCTCAACCACAATGTTTCGAAATGAAAGGAAAAATCAAAAGATTTTAAAGTCTTACGTTGTTGTTTAGAACTTTTAAAGTCTACAAGTAACTTCTAATTAGAACTTACAAATAAGCTAATAATAAATTTGAACTCATGTACACAGATCAAGTCAAGGTAGTGTCTTGTAATTCAAATGTTGAAAATACAAGCCTAACACACATATCCTTTTTTAATCAACATTCAAAGTTCTAATTATATTTGGTGCCACTGCCAAGACAACCATGTTCACATAAACTGGCCTAAAAAAGTCAAACCCTAAAAAAGGTACAAAATAATCAAAATGATTATAGAATCTCCATAGCAAATTAATATGAAAGCCCAAAAAATACACAAATAATCAGATATCTCTTTGTTTATACTTTCAAATCTATGTCCTCTACATCACTTAACTTGCGTCCTTGAACACAAAAGCCTAAGAAAAAGCCAATGACATGAGTAATGAATAATCATATGCACTGCCATGTGTTAATAACTGAAAATTAAATTCCAGCATATTACCAATAGGACAAAAGTAATTGGCAGAGTCAGGATTATTCTGAGTGTAGAGTGACTGTTAAACAAGAAGTCAGTGTGTACCTCTTTTCCTAAGTGTGGAGCGGAAGATGGAGAGTGAGTTGAAACAAAGCAGGAATTGAACTTGAAATCAACTATTAAAATATTGAACTTCAAATCGAAGGAGCACGCGTTTTCCGCATGCATAACAAATTGGAATTAACAAATTAGAATTAACCGAACAAGAGAATAGGAGAGAATGCAAGAATGGATCGTGTGTCCGGATTGAAAATAAAAAATCGATGTGGTTTGAAATGGCTTTGATGATTGTAGCTATGGCTACTTCGATTGGGCAAAATTTTTTCTTGGGGCTTTCATAGATATCAGTAAGAGGAGAGATTCTATTGATTTAGACTTAGAGGACAAGACATATGGTGGTCGGAATCAACATTGGTTATGGTGGAGCAAAGGTAAGGTGAGAGGGAGTATGGGTTCAAGCAAAAATTTCAACATGGTTACAAAAATTTGTGTTAAAAGGTGTCTAAAATAAAGCATTTAATTTTAACTAAGAAAATCATTTTAGTAGCTAAATTCAGGGGTGGTTCTGGGTCCATTCAAGGTGTCCAATTGCATAGGGCCTCAAAAAAATAAGAGGTCTCAAATATTAATTAATGCAATATATGTTCAATATTGAAAACTAGAGGAGATGATAATATTTATTTTTAATAACTAAGGAGTCCAATGTTCAATTTCTACCAACAACAATTTTTGTTGGTAGCTAATAGTAATACATAGATAATTAGCTTTAAAATAACTACTAAATTTATTGATAGCTAAAATTTGTAGCAAATTTCAACAATTCTTGTAGTGAGTAGGGCTATCGTGATGCCTACTAGGACTCCTTCGGGGATGGGGTTTTGTAGCCCTTGGAACAACCTCTAATAGGTCCCAACATGTGCAGTGTCTCTCGATGGTGCGATGTGTGCTCTCCACACAGGCCCGACCCTAAGCATAGGATAGAAGTGCGACCGCACTGGGCCTAGGCTGGGAAGGGGCCCAAATTTTTATTTTACCCTTGATATTTCAAAAGATTGTTTGTCTTTGTGGCTTTTCCGATTCTACTCATTATGTAACCCCAAATGTTAACTTCCAATGACTTGAGCATTTAATTTTTATTAAAACATAACATAAAGCAACCCCACTATTTTCTAGGTTTGTTCGTTTGATAGCAACGATATACTTTTTTTTTTTTTCTTTTCCAATACTACTTACTGATTATACATCGGTACAAATACACTTACTGATTACTGAATTATTGATATATTAAATTACCGGAATTTCGTTCAATCTTTAAATATTGAACGGCTAAACAGCATAAAAAAGTAAAAGAAAACTTTAAATATTAAAATTTTCTTATATGCCCATATATTTTTAAAAAATAAATTTCTATATGAACTTTTAAGGATATTAAAAATTAGTAATCATACTTGATAACTTTCAATTTTTTAATGTAAAATAAAAATATTTAAATCATAAAATTTACATTTCTTGAAATAAAAAAACATTTAAAATAGATTAAAACTTAAGTTAAAATTTTTATTAAAATGATGAATGGTATGATCCGTTAATTGATGCATTGCCATCTGCTTCCCCGAACACATCGTTGTGATAATCACAGTCAAACACATAAGTAGACTGTACAATGATAAGATTACAAAATGTTAACAGATAAACAAAGATTTGCATGCATTCCTAATACAATTATTAAATCTTAAATTTATCGTATTCACAGTTAAGAAACAAGTACATACAACATCACAACATATACACATAAGATTCAAAATAACATGATATTAGTCATGCAATGAAAGTAAACATGACTCCAAAGAGATTCCAAATTAAAACTGAGTGATAAGCCTGGCATGTCCCTTAAACACGGTTTAACAATAGCAATAAAGGACCACACAGATCCACAAAGAGGCACATCCCCAAAACCTTTGGGCTGGCACTGATCTTGATCTCAAAGTAACTATAGCTTTGTCAGGATATGCGTATGTGGGTAGTTATTATCACGACTCAGGATTTGCAAGGGTGTCGACCTCATGTGTGGATTCATGCATTCCCATATCTCCAAGGATACTATGGTACTTCTAGTAGCTTTTCCGACGCTTATCGAGCGTTCCTCAATGACTTTGGGAAGAAATTAATGTATAGTCAACCAATAAGATCCATATTTAATCAATAGTTTCAACAACATTTCTGCTTAGATTTCCCCCTTTTTTTTTGTTTTTTTAATGGATTATATACATTAACTGTATGTCAATTACCTTATATGGACAAGGCCTTTCCACGAAGTACTAAGAAAAATGTCACCTTAAACTTATGGTATAACATTAGAAAATCTCTTATACTTTTTGTCAACAACTTTTCAACTTTCACATTTTTTCTATCTACCAAGTATAATGTACAACATAAATTCTTATGTGGGTATTTAAATATGGACTTCACTTGAATCTTTTAAATATTTTAAAATGGAATAAAATAAAGTATTGTCCCCTCTAAATTATTAAAGTTTTATTAATAATTAATACTATTATTTTTTCATAAAACTTAATAAATCTTAAAATTACAAAACTATTTCAAATGGATATATTTTAACTTAAAAAAATTATTTTATGCTAAGGGACCTATCATGTACTTGCAGAAATATTTCCAAAACTTTTTAAAGTCTTTTAGAGGTAAATTCACATTTTTACCCCAAGCTTAACTAAATAATTAAAATTCATGAAAATTAACAAATAATTATGGAAAATACCCTAAAACTTTAATTTGATGGTAGTTTACACTAAAAGTATTATCTTTAAGTAGATAATTCTCTGAAATTTAAAAAGACCATTTTTCCCTTACCATTTTTCCCTTACCATTTTTCTCATTAAAATAACACTAGTTGACTAGTTTCTCATTTAATTTATTAAAAATAACAAATAATAACTAAAAAAATTATTTTACACTTTATGTGCTAAAACTAATATTTTTTTATTATAAAAAAAATATTTAGAAGTTATATTTTATGAATTAGTTTGAGATTTTGGGCCTAAGCTATGCTTAGATTTGACCCTTTTCCAATTCTAACAAATGTAATTAATTTATGTCCGAAGCTTATTTATATTTTAAGATTTCTTTAATTAATATCTTTTTTTTTTATATAAAAAAAAGCGATATACTGATCCTCCTATCTTAGTTCGTATACTATTCGTGCAAACAAGACTACATACGAAATAGCATCGCTTAAAAGAAATAATGGTATTATTACTCATAACATCAGCGCTGATGATTTCACGAATCACAAAAATTAGTAAACCTGATAAAACCTTGTCATATAATAGTAGCAACGTTCTTTGCACAAACTGCAGTTTCACTTTAATAAGTAAAAAAAGAAGAAGAAGGAAGGATAAGTACTAAAAAGGAAACTAATTAGATATTTTCCTATGTTTCTCCTGCCAATAAAATTGTGTAATCAAGCATTTTCCAACTTTTAAAAGTCATCACTAACGCTGAAACTGGAAATGAAATTGTGCTTCCATTTTCTCGTGTATAACTCCAAGAGTCCCCAAGAAGGGTAGCCTAAGATACTCCCCCAACGATGTGGGCTCTGTAATTAACACAACATTGGTCCTCCCTTCAAAAGACACTGCTGGAATAGCTTTAGAGACATCAGATATGGGTAGCAAACAATTGGCCAAAAGGGCAATATTCCCTGTGGAAGTGTAGTAACAACTTTCCAATAAATGGGGTGGTGGAGTGCAATTCACTGCTTCAAGATCAATCTCAAACAAATCCTCTTCCTCTTCCAGTTCAAAATCATGAGAAACTTCTTTGTACTCTTCTGAACTCTTAACTGAAGAAGTCATGACTTTTTTTTTTTTTTTTTTAATTGGTGAGAATCAGGTACCGGAAGATTTACAATAACTCATACATTCCATTAAACCAACAGAACTAGACGCTAGGTGAAGAAGTCATGGTTTAATTTGTCTCTTGGTATATCATCATATATCATAGGGAATGTAACATGCATATATAGTGGCAATTTGGGGGTTCAGATGGATGGTGGCAAGTATAACGCTCCCCAACAAATCTGCAACGGTCAAACAGGATCAAAGAGTGATTGATTATATTATTATTAATTAATATGTTTTCAGAGAAGCAACTCCTCTAAGCTGCTCCACCATAATTCAACGCTCGTGCTGCTGACTTAGCCTTTTCTTTTGTCTCAAATGTGAAACCAAAGTGAGTATTTGATTCACTTTCACCAAAATCAAATCATGAAGTCAAACGTAGAGCCACCTACCCAACAAAAGGGAAAAATGTTGGCATCACCATCTTAGTTAGATAATGAAGTAACAATAGCAAGAGTCCCCACTTCTGTTTCACAAAGCTACCAAACTGAAAGATTATAAGATTAAAAAGTGGAAAAAAAAATTATGGTGATTTGCATTTAGGAGAAACAACAACCAACAGACTAGTGAACCAACTCACATTCAAGCTTGTCATAGCCAAAAAATATTAATATCACTAAGCTTATTTTTCATTTACATTTTATTCCATTTATATATTCTTGTTTTTTTATTTTATTTTATACCGATTAATTTGGAATTTATTTATGTTTTATTTTTTTAGCATTCTTGAATTTTCATATTTCTAACCTTTATAATTTTATTTAATTTTTTTTATAAGAAATAGCAATTAAATGAGTATTAAGATTTAAGGGACACCTCATAGAGGGATATCTCATGCACGCTCAATTCTAATTTTGAGTCACGGTTTGCAGCCCTTGAAATTATAAGAGAGAAGAGGAAATTGAGTGATGAGCTTCCTGCACCATTTTGATTTCTTATACACCATATTTTAACAGTGGATTTCTGGATTTGCCCTCAGCTTATTATTTTGAAAATCAATTTCCCCTCTTCACTTCGCGCACCCTTTAGCTTCCTGCACCATTTTGTGTCTCCTGTTCCGATAGCTTCCTGCACCATTTTGTGTTGTCTCCGTCGCCGTTCCTGCTCGCTGCTCCGGCATTGCTGCAACTGGTGATAGCAGCTGCATTGGAAGTGTTCAACAGCTCATGGTGACCCGGGGTGTGCTTCGTCTTCTTCATTTCGTGGGCACGACATTGGGAGGTAAATGAACGGATTTTAATGGCTGCATTTTTGTTTGGTGTTTGTGCGTGTGTTCTGCGTGTGCGTTGGGTGGTTTATGGTTGTGGATGGTGGTGCGTGGTGGTCGAGCATGGCGGAAATGGTGGCAAGGAGCTGGGAAGCATGATACGGATCCGGTAATTCGAACGAAGTGCATGGATCAGTCAATCAATAGATACATCACGGATTAGGTAATCCGTATGTAGTTTACGAATTCTATAATCCATAAACTACATACGGATTACCTAATCCGTGATGTATCTACGGATTGACTAATCTGTGCACTTCGTTCGAATTATCGGATCCGTAGCATGCTTACGGATTGTATAATCCGTATACTTCATACGGATTGTGCAATCCGTAAGCATGATACGGATTGTGAAACCCATAGGGAATCTATTTTATAAAAAATATGGATACCAGAGTCACAGACCTAGATCATAACAATTATGCCATTGATATATGAGGAAAGACCAATATGCCTTGTCTCTTTTTTATTTTTTTCCTCCTCTTGTTTGTGTTGAAAAATGCAATTTCCCCTCCTTATATTTCAACTTTTAGGAGACACATGCATATGAATCTAAAGGTACTGTTAGCTAGGGAAAATAGTAACTGCCTTTTGAGGAAAAAATGTTTAATAGTATAGAATTGTTTCATAGAAACACATCCAAGGGTTTGTTTACTTTAAAACTATTTTAACTATTTTTTATACAAACATTTAAAAATAGGAAATAAATTGAAAATTTTAAATTCTTCAAATTCCAGTATGTATGTGTATATATATTGTTAGATATTTATTGACTATGGCAGTGTACATATATCATAATTATGCATTATAAGTTATATTAAGGATGATATTGTCTGAACTTAGAATAAATATATATATGGAAACATAAAAATATGATAAAAAATTATGAGAACTTGTTATTGCAGCTAGCTTGGTTTGAAAGCATGCTTTGTAAGTTGATTAGGTATGGTTTGAAAGCATGCTTTGTATGTCCACATTTTCATCCAAATAGTAGTTTGATTGAATAAAAGAAGTAAATTTCGAAAGAAAAGGATGAAGCTGGACAAGTTATGTAGATTTGAGTGTCCAACACTTTTTGACAAAGTGTTGACACTTGTATGATATGAACGAATTGTTATGTCTGAAATACACTATGCGGATGTAGATTACACATGGCTAGGACGAGAGGAGGAGTGCGTCGGCCTGTTGGACACCGTCCTGATGATTCCGATATTACACATGGGAGAGGTCATCAGTATGATGCCCCTGAGTGGCGTAGGCCCACTGCATCTGCACGTCATCGTAGGGCGGGTGTTGCTATTGACGATGTTCCTGCCGTGCAGGAACCACACGTGGAGACGGCTGATCCGGTCATTGAGGAGGGTGATCCGGTCACCGAGGATATGGACATGGTGTCCGAATCTTTCCCTGGAGGGCCTTCAGATTCATCAGTGCTTACCGGGTTTCGCGATCATGTGGCCGTATGCGTCTGGGCCGGAGAGGTATTCACATGTTGAATCACATAGTCGAATGTCGTCATACATTTGGTTATCCATGAATGTTTTACCTTAAATAATATGTTAAATGCAGGATTGTGCAGAGTTGAAGCTTGCTTCCCATGGCCGTAAGGTCATTAAATTTGGGAAGCTTGTACCTGAGATAGAGGGCTTTGTGGCTGCCACTGGCCTCAGTCCATTGATTGGATGCTCAGTGGAGACAGGTGATAGGGGGTTGCTATCCGCATTTGTCGAGCGGTGGCACCCTGAGACATGTTCGTTTCACCTGCCCGTGGGCGAGATGACATTGACACTTGACGACGTGTCATCACTGCTGCATCTCCCTATTATGGGGACATTCGACTCGTTCGAGCAGCTGGAGGTCGGCGAGGCGATGACATTGCTGGTGGACCTACTTGATGTCACTGTGGAGGAGGCTGCAGCAGAGACATCTCAGTGTCATGGGCCTTATGTCAGAATATCATGGCTCCGGGACACATATTACGCGAAGGTCGAGGTGAGGCAGTGGATTTTGGCCGCCAGGGCATATCTACTTCACCTTGTTGGCTGCACATTGTTCGCCAACAAGAGTGCCACACATATAGCCGTGGTATTCTTGGAGGCATTCCGAGACTTCGACCGATCTGCGGGATTCGCCTGGGGTGCGGCTGCTCTGATACACATGTATCAGAACTTGAGCTACGTATGTCAGCATCACGGGAAGCATCTTGCAGGATACATCACGCTTTTACAGGTACCAATATCGTTTGATGTGTATAATTAGAAAACCTTAGTTTATGTCTTTTGTTTCCATTATTTGCTGATTTGCTTGCTTTTAAATTTTTTGTGTTGGATATACGAGCATTTTCCTACGATAGGAAATGTTCCTGCTGACCAGCACTACGACGAGAGGTAGCCTCGATCCTGCAGATGGACGAGTGCGAAGGCCTTACCAGTGGCCACCTATCGTAGACGTATAGATAGGTTGACACCGTCTGATATTTGTTGGACACCGTACGTTGACCATCGCCCGCACATGGAGTTTCAGTCCATCAGTTTATTCTCCGGTTTCCTCAGATGGGGTCCTCAGGTGACTAGGTATCTACCTGAGAGGGTTCTTTGCCAGTTTGGCCATGTTCAGCATATTCCACCCCAGCCTGTGGCAGATGTTCCTTCTGTGGAGGACATTGAAGACAGGTGGGTTCACTTTGCAGAACACATTGTCGACACCGGAGACTTGGTTGATTATCCAGCTCACTGTGGTGCTGCATACATGGGGTGGTTCTTCCGCATTTCCCATCCGTTCATGACTCCATCTGCGTATGAGGAGGCGACTTCCCAGATTCCACCACTGCCTCAGCATGCACCGACCCATACCCATTCCCATGGTCCTTCTGATGCACCCCTTGATGGACCTGGTCCTTCTTCTGATCCAGCCACGGATGGACATGGTCGTTCTTCTGAGCCACCTAGTGGTGGACATGAGCAGAGACCACTTCATGCCTTGGTATTTATTGTTTATTTGATAAGTATTTATTGTTCCATTTCAGATGTTCAATTTCTTAACCACATTGTATTGTTTATTTGCAGCATGCGTGCCAATGTGTTGCAGAGGGCCTCCAGCATATGCTTGACATGAGGATGGTGACAGAAGGCATAGATGCATGGAGCATGGTAGAGCAGCTGCTTCAGCATATTCGAGGCGTGACTGAGGATGGCCTTGTCTACACCCGAGGTCGACGGAGTTTTCGACCACGGAGGAGGTGTCTTGATTAGCATATGCTTTGATCTATATTTTTTATTGTACATTGATTATTCCACATGAGATACATTTGACCAGCATAGGCTTTGAGTTGTATACATTTCACGTCGATTGTCATATGAGTTATTAGCAGTCATTTATTGGATATTGATTGATATATATTTTGATCGATATTAAAGTATAGTTCATGATGTTGCACTTACTTCGTTCTTTACTTACTTAAGACACGCAAAATGTTTCTAATGATTCACATGCATTAAACAAGCAAACCCATACATTTCAATTGTCAACTGAGTGTCTAAACATTTCCCAAATCAACATATTCTGTGCGTAACTTCATCGATTTCGTATACAACTGCATTCGATCAATGTAATAGTAAGGCCACTGCTGAGCTTCGGTTGTACAGTGACTAGCCCACAAACATGCCGTCAACGGTAATGGACAATCGTCGGCCATAGTTACCTGTTTGAAATAAATTGTTACACAAATCATCAATCTGATAAATTAAATTTGAAGCATGCATCCAAATTAATTAGGATGCGTCTTACCTTAACAAAATGGTTTCCAAACACATGACCAATGCACAAAACTCGATGAACCCGTGGATATGTAGGAGGTTGGCCCCTTAGAGGAAAAAAGGTCATACTTTGCTGTCGTGACAGGGATACTAGGATGACGTTATACCTTGATGCAATGACATGTCCCATGTCTGTGATATCCATCCACTTCTCCATCGTTACCTCCACATAATTGTTTAATAAAACATGCATGGATAATATAATAGATTGGCAAATAATGTTAAATAAAATAAAAACGAATTTTCACCTTGGACAACCCATCAACTAATAGGGACCGCTTTAACATTTCAAACCTATGTATCCCACCAAACAACACAATGTATTGATCGGTCCATTGTGCAAGTTCCTTAAGGAGATGATTGCGCACTAATGACCAAGCCTCTTCACCGTAACCTAATAAGGAAGCAATAACTCGATATCCGCAATTTCCATCAGCTTTGACATCAGTAATGCCAACAATAAATTTGTGCATAAATGGATGAAATTGATCGAGCATAGGAACCATCCGGTTCCTCATTAGCACATCAGATGAGGAGCTGCACTGTATGGGAGTAGAGCAACTGTTCTGCACAGAATGTAACTCATCGACATACTCGAAGTAAGACGGGTCCCTTCTTGTCGAATGTTCGTGCTTGGAGATGTTTTTCTTTTGAGCACCTTTAGTTTTGACCTTAGCAGCTGGAGGGCACATGGAATTCTTATCAGGAAACGCTATTTCTTTAAGCTTTGACTTTAGTGTTATTTTCCCCCACAAATCAATCTTATCAAAACGATTAGATATGGCTTCCATCTCATCTGTTATGGTAACTTGGTTTTCATCTTCACCATTATCCGAAAAGTTTAATCTCCGCCAAAACACATGAACGCTGTTAATTGGAATGCTTGCAAGAACATACTTATATAACTCACATGCACAAGGCAAACCATACGCAGTTCTAAGCACACATCCACAACGAGATGGGTTTTTTCCTGCATAATACACCCGCTCATACTCAGCAGCAATTTGATTTAACGCATACCTGGACACCATGCCAATGAGTCTCTTGTATAACGTCACTTTAAAAACATGTCCAACCATATGTGTACTTCTTTCCAAAGATGCCTTGATTTCAGTATGTTGCAGGCATATCATATTGTTCATTGCATCCCAAACCGTGCATAAATCACCAAGACTATTCTGCAGTAACCTCTTCAAGGTCCAATGGGCAGACTCAACCCTGCAATTTACAATATTATCAATTAATTGTCAAGACTTTAAACATGTTGGAATGAAAAATAAATACACCAAATGTTACCTGTTTGTTGTTGTGTTCCCAAAATGCATTACTTTTTTTGTCCAAGCTGTCACAAATTTTTCTTTGTGGGGAGTCAACCAGGTGTCCTTAACGTAATCAACGAACGTCGGCCACGAAGCACATGCAACCTCAAACTTCATAACATAATCATCAAATTCATTTTCCTTATTACAGTCGACAACACTTCCCCATGCTTCCATGACATAATCCCATGCATTCTGCTGTCGAATATAAGTTTTGCATTTCGCCTTCACATTCTTGTCAATGTGAAACCTGCACAATAAATTGGTTGCATCTGGAAAAACGGTTTCCACTGCACTCATCAATGCTAAATCTCTGTCTGTAACAATTACCTTAGGGAAAAATTCACTTTTCAGAAAAATCCCTCTAAACCGTTCAAGGGCCCACAACACATTGTTCGTACGTTCCGCCTCTAAATATGCAAATGCAGCACTGAATGTCATCCCAGTAGGTGTGACACCAACAATGTCAAGCAAAGGTAGCCTATACCTGTTTGTTTTGTAAGTGCTGTCTATCAAGAACACCATATGATATGCATTGCTCAATTGTATTGCATCCGGATGTGCCCAAA
>PYAF01000329.1:2555616-2606260 GCA_007407185.1 Glycine tomentella
TAATTTAAATAAATACAACAATAGCACAACACAAAGAGCTGCTTATTTGATTAAAAAAATCTTTTTCAACAAATAAGTTTAAACAAACATACTCATAATTATATAATTATGTAAACCATATTTAAGGGTTAATTATAATTTCATTAATTATTAGATTCTACATTGTGCTGATTAATTTTTTTAGTTATCAAACTCAAAATAAATTTAAAATTAATATAAAAAAGTAAACGAATTCAAATTAAATTTAAAATATTAAATTAGTTTGATTCAAATTTAATAATATCACAATGAAACAAAATCTCATTATTTTTATGTATATTTCAAATGATTTTTCCCCTAAAATATTTAATCAAATTTCATTGCAAACACTCCTACCAAAACACTTCCAATCATTGTCAAATCTCAGTGAAATCCGGCTTCAAGAAATGGCCTAATACTCAAGACTGACAATAGGCCTTTAATTCACCATGCCCAATTTTTATTCCACTAAAGACATATCAAACTATACTAGCTGTGTTGAGACACCAAAGCAAAAATACCACAGTAGGAAGAAATTAAAATCAGCATTCTCATGTTACAGGGTCTTTATTATTATTCCAGGCCAAACTCCCAAAAACCTTTTGGTCTTTTACTATGTCTCATCAATAAAATTCCAACCTCTAGGCTTTGTTTTTATTTATTTATATACTTTCAACCTCTAGGCTTGAGAACAAGATTCCTAGGTCTAGGAAATGCATTTTCCTTGGCTTCCAATATGGAACCATATGATAGATACTGCAAGAAAAATTCTCTTTTGGCGAATGTAATGTTTCAAAGTTCATTTAATTTCCATTCTCTTCAGCAGATTCTCAAACTTCCACTCCACCAACTGATCCTCTTTCTCCTTTAGCACAACACATTACACATGCTGATTTGAATTGATCATCCTAACCTTTTCATAATTTCAGTCTCTCTACCTCAGCAAAAGCCAATGATTTTTACCCCATTTCACGTGATCATCCTAAACCTACTCACAGACATTTTATTCTCTCTCATTAATTATCTGCCTAAACCTATTCACAAGCCATTAAAAACTAGTGTTGACTGTTGATAGCAGACCTTGAATTCTGAGTTGGATGCTTTGGGAAGTAACAAAAACTATGGTTTACCAAATTGCCAAATGGAAAAAATTCCTAATAGGGAGTAAGTGAGCATAAAAGATCAAATATAGAGATGATAGGGTTGTTTTTATAGTATATTAAAAGATTTTAGTCTAAATTACTTGGTCTTATTTAGCCTCAAGTATTTATATATCAACATATGTTTTAGCCCCACATGAATCATTGAGTGACTTGAAGCAGTTCTTGGTGGTCCTACAACTTATATGGTAGAGTCATTGGTAATTTTATTTTTTTACTAATGCACGAGTTAATGCTGTTCATTCCCATTGAATGAATGGATATTCAATATTCAATGAAGCTAAAACTCTTTTCATAACAATAACGGAAATCACCATTCACCAACTTGCACATACATAAAACTAAAATGAAACATTGAAACTCATGGACTCAATTACTAAGCTACAAAGAACCAAATAGTTGCTTCAACTTTCTCAATTTTCAATCATAAGATTTCGGGGGTCAAAATTGATTATAGGAGGTATCCAAACACACTAGTAATGTGTTCACAAGGTCGGTTTATAGACAACAATGGGGCTTCTTAACATTGTGTTTAGAGTCATTCCATTCAAGAGATGCTTAAAATATCTCTGTCTCCTTAGGCATTGGAGGCCCCTTCAGCACAACCTTGAAGGACAACTCTTGCATTGGAAGGGATGATCTGTGTATGCATGGAAAGGGCAGTTGATTCCATCAGTGCCTTGTGGAGGGGCAATGGTGGAGCAGTTGAGTCCCTTGGTGCCAATTAGTATTCCAATGCTGCTGCTGTTGTAGCCTTCTTTGCATAGGAATGCAATGTAGGAGTCCATGCTATTGTTGTAAAGTAAGCCAGGATCCAATTTACTCACCGGGTTGATCTGTCCTGACCCTGATCCTAGTTCTGCTGTGGCATCTTTGATTCTCATGGGGATGGCTGAATCATAGAGGCCATAATAGATTAGAAACTGTTAAGAATTGCATTGTTCACCAAGAATTTCATTGCTCAATTATATAATGCTAACCCTTGTTTTCTTTTGAACATTTTATTCACTTAAGTTTAGGTTGAGGCCTTGAGGGGGAGGGTACCACATATTAAGGTCAGAACTACTCAGGCATGCAACTAAGTTTTAAATTGCAATCGTGGTCACAATTTTGTTGCGATCTTTAATATTGTGAGAAATTGCGAACAAATACAGTTAATATGACTGCAATTTTTGTTGCAGTAAAAAAATATCCTTGAAAATACTTGTTATATTTGATTACATGGAACATAATTGTTTTAGATTCTTGGCATGTGCAGGTGGTGATGGATAACGGCCGTGACACTATCAGTTATGTTTTAGTTTCATGTAATTGTCCTAACTTCTTGGCATGTGCAAGTGGTGATAGGTGATGGCATACTCCAAGTTACATTATTAAAATCCAAATGGATTTGTCACTAGGAAGTAAAAGGGAAAAGAGGAGAGGTAAGGGGTGGGAATATTTAAGTAAATTTAATAATAGAAAGAAATAAAGTATGAGATTAAAGTTTCTTGTTACTGAATAAATGATAATGTTCTTTGATTTTTAGGAGATGTTATTGATAAAATTTAAATATAAAATAAAAAAATTAACTTATTCTTAACAACAAAATAACAATTTTGACTTATTCAAATTAAAATAAAAAAGAAAAAAAATTTAACCCAAAACTATGTAGTTTTTGTATATAGGAAAAAAGCTTATCTCATATAAGATGAGAAACTTTAATCCCATAAAATATATTTAATAACTATGATAGGTATGTTTCCTTTTTAGCTATTCCTAAGTCCTCTTAGTCCAATTGAAAGGCCCTTTCTTTTAACTCTTCATTCCTTTCTTGAATGACTTCCTTAATCATCAATAGGGTGCTATATATACATAGATCCAAAATCTATGCATGAAGCACTGAAAAATGAAAGATAACATCAGAATCCCAAATAATTAAACTTAAGGAATTTTTTACCTAGAGATGGTTTAAGACCAGACTTGAATAAACAACCTAATTAAACAACTATTTATAAATTTTGTTTATCAAACATGAATTTATTAATAAATTTGTTTATAAAATTTGTAATTAACTTTTTTAAAAATAATTTATTTTGATACTTTTTTTAATACAGTTTGATAAGAATACTCTTTAAAAAAATTTAAACTGATACATAGAACATTTAATAATCACCTTACTATTCCTAATATAAAGTAAACCCTAAAACAAACACTTCTTATTTGACATAACACATTGTACGAGGCATTACATATACTATACTAACTTTTTTTCCAACTAATTCTCCTAAACTCGAACTCGTTTTACGAATAAAAAAAAACATTGTGCATTACAAATAAGTTCTACAATCATCCATTAAGTTTAACTGTCATCCTACAAAGTATTGAATAAACTTAAAGAACTATTCGAAGGTAAAGTTCCCTTAACTCAACAGTTAAGTTCTCTTTGAATATAGAAAAACATACTTAAAAACAATTAACATGTCAATCATGTACCAAGGCCTATTTGAAGATGGAAAATAATTTAAAATAAAAACACCTAAGAAACAAATAGTAATAAATAACCTCAAATAATAAAACTAATTAAAACCTTAAATTAAATAATAAAGCTTAAATATTAAATAGTGCAATTTACATCAGGAGCTTTACACAAATGGGTGAGCTTGCTACAAAAAGCCAAGTCCTTTCCCCGCACTTAATAATGAACAAAAGATGTTACATATTGACTCGTCACTCTTTACTATGATTTCTTCTAGTGGCATTTAATCTAAATCTAAAGATGATATTCACATTAAGGAAGCAATTTACGACACCTAATTTAAGTGGATAAGATGCTGTCATTTCTTCAAGGCCCATCTCTTATCAATATTAGAGTAAACAATCTCCTGGCAACGTACAAGTCCACAAGCTCCTCCAAAGCACAACCATCTTTCACTACCTTTGTTCATGTTCCATCTCACTCTGTGCAATGCTGCTATTTTGGGAGGGAAGGTTTCAGGTACATTCCCAAAATCTGACTTTTCATTATCAGCCTTGGGAGTAATTGGTAGCGCATCATCATCTCCGCAAACCAGAGCTAGGCCTTCTGGTTTTTTCTTGCTGCCACTATTTAGTTTTAGTCTTTTGGGCTGCTTCAAAGAATATAAAGCTTCCTCGGACCCAGATTCCAAACCGACATCCTCACCAGCACCAATGGCTGCAAAAAATTGAAGAGTTAATAAGAATTCTCACAGAAAATATGGCAGCTAAAAATGGAAGAGTTAATAAGAATGGAAGAGTTAATAAGAATTCTCACAGAACTTTTTTTCCACAGAAAATATGGCAGCTAATCAGTCATATTGGTATCATATGATAGTTTGCAAGGCTGACCTAAAGTCTGAGAATCGGGATTTGAAGTTTCTGCCATTTGATTACTAGCACTTCTGAATGGATTTGACTGGGCTAATAGGTCTCGGAAAGACTCAGCACACCGACCCTTTTCAGGTGGCTTCTTCCACTGAAAAGGAGCATCTGACAAAGGAGTGTTGATAATGAGAGTTGAATCCTCCTCAGTTACTGACCCACAGAGAAAGCGTCGAGATCGATTGCGTGAATGATCGGTCTCCACTGATTTAGTAGTGAGCTGAGTATATCAAACAAAGATCAGAATTGCTTTTATTTGGGGGAGGGGGTGAATGATCGGTCTCCATTGATTTAGTAGTGAGCTGAGTAAATCAAACAAAGATCAGAGTTGATTTATTTGGGGGAGGGGGTCGGAGAAAATTCATATGTAAAAGGCATTAATTAAGGTTGAAGTTACAATTTCGACAAAGTTTATTTACAAATTTGAGATATAATGTCAACACTGTACTTTTTCCATTATAGCTAATAAACTGAAATCCTCTCTCAAATCCTTGTTCCTTAACTAAGGCAAAAACCTAGGTCTTAGTTTTAAGATGAAGGTTGTACATCATTCATCAATAACTGTCACAAGACAAGCAGGTTATTTCTTTAAAAGGCTCCATCACCGTGTGCTGATATTGCCTCACATGATCACTTATTTTTTTCAAGTCATTTTAAAATTTAGGGTAAATAACACTATTCCTTGCAATTTCACACTTTCTCAAATCCCCCCTACTGTTCATGCCAAGTGCCAACCCCTTACATCTTTATTTTTATATCACTAAACCCTCTTGTGCTATACCTGCAGCCCTTTCTATTTAGTTAAGTTTGAAACGAAAAAAATGAAAATAACTATAGGAGGGAACTTTGAGAAAACTGCATGGGGAAAAGTATAAATTACTCTAAAATTTATATTGAACCTTTCACCGACATCACACATTTAGGTTTTCTGGATTAGAAAAAAATCAACACGGGTTCATATCATCTAAAACTGTATAATAGGTCTTGTACTACCACTCACAAAAAAATATATAACACGGCCTCTTTATTTTTTGGTGAATTGATTTAACACAGCCTCTAGTCCAATATATCCAATATACATGCCAATAAATTTGGGTCATTAGTTTCATAAATAAGGGTACCCATGAGGCAAAGCTTTTGCAAAACAAGTGCTTAGCCATTTAGGTAAGATTAGCTACTAATTTTATGTGAATAATGGGCTGTGTGTGTGAAAGAGCAACTCTCTTAAATGCTGAAGTTACTAGGTGGAGGCACATATGCCAAAGCCATTTTGCCTTGTACTAAGAAATTAACTATGTGTCAGCCCATATGGCCTGGTGTTGAAAATTGAAAATCAACTTCATCATGAAGAGTGGGGATTGCACACTCTTGTCTATTGACTCAAAATAAGCGATGCAGGTAGTTGCAAGTGATATCTGCAACAAAATATTAGAATTACCTGAAAACGAATGACAGCACCATCTACACCACAATAAGCAACCATGCCTAACATAATAAAAGTAAACCCGTCATTTAGTAAATAGTAGTAATAATAATCAATTGTTTAAAAGTGTCACATTATGATATTGAGAAAACAAACAGTAACAAATTTGTCATGACAAGATGGTTGTTTGCCTAGAAAAACCAACAGTTACTTTATAGGGTAACACTAATAGTACATAAGTTTTTCAATGCCTAAGGTAAAATGTTTCTAGCAATAAGATTATATAATCATAATATCTAAAGTAATGCATACCAAAAAAACGCACCTGTTAAACGTGAAACTTGAACACTCCAAATGGCAAAGGATGAATATGCAGAACCGTGCAACCCAGGTTGTTTTTTCCCACTGTATATTTCTCCAGTTACAGGAAGGTCATTTGCAGCCTTCACCAAGCTAATGGTTCTCATTGTTCCATCCTCAAAGGACATAATGATGCAGCTAGAAAAGTATAAACAAAATAGTTCTGGGTTAATCACATTGAAAATTTAGACAGCATTGATCCAGCTAAAAAATTAAATTAATGTATTACCTTGGGTTTGACAGCCAATCCAGACTATATATGATTCTTGGCATAGGATTGAGGCTCCTCAAAGGACGAAATGGATTACTACAAATAAATTGTCATGCATAAAGCAAACCATTGTAAGCAAGTTTAACAGACACAGGCTAAACGTAATTCCTCTGTTGCCTATAAACAAGTAATCATACACCTTGACATGATAATTGATAAGAAACAAATATTTGTCCTTTATAATGATGGAAACAGCAAAGCTAATTACACACAAACATACAGACAATACAAAAAAAAAAAAAAAAGTGTTGCCTCTATGGTTGACTAATGATGCAGTGCCCCATTGCTCACTATGAATGAAAATGAATTGAGATCAAATTCTTGAGGATGCTCATACGACAGATGTATCATCTATCTTTGTATTCACATGTCACAATTTCATCTGTTTAAGGTTCTTGGAGAGAACAATATTTGCTTACTATAAAGTGTAAAAAGCAACTTTACTACAGGGCAGAAAGTAGGATAGTGTACTAAGTAATTTACCTAGGTTCTACAGTCAATGAAAACCAGTGTTGTTAAATAGCCTATATAATGCTATTGCATAGCGGAAATTTCTTGGATCCATGATTGCAACTCTGTCCGCTATTGCAATCACTATCATTGTTGTAGTTATGGCATGTGTCATGCATACTCTTGTCAGCGAGTCTCCAATCAATTGAACTTTATATTATTATGCCAACTTTCAAGTATTTTATTTTTATTTGCATACAACTTAATTTTTTTATACACAAATAATTGATGTATATCATATATTTCAACCGGTATGTGACTTCTGCTATATGATATAGTGAATTCATGGCTTTCTGAAATTAATAAGACTGACGAAAACTCCAAATACCTACTACTCCTCTAGGACCTCTTCTCGACCTCTTCTGCAGCATATTAAAACAAATTGTGTTTCCAAATAAAAGCAATTTTGGTCACTCACTGGTTAAACCCCCCAAAAAAGGTGTTTTATGTAGGAAAAAGGTTTTTCCATCTTGTTCAACAACAAAGGAAAACAATATAATCACTATAATATTTAATTCATAATGAAGCTATTATGAATAGCAATAGTAATGTTATATTAAACATGCATCATAATCACATGTAAGGATACTACATTACTAGTCTTATTTAATAGTAGTACTGCTCTAAGACATACAACCAACATCGATCAAAAGCCTTTTCTCATTACAAGGTTATCAAAATTGAGATCCAACCTAAGATCAAGATTGGGTTGACAAAAGTAAATTGCGTGTATGTGCATAATAACATAATTAAGACATAATCTTAAAATCCCTACTAAATTAAGTAAACTTACAGAGAATGCATTAAACAAGCCCCAACTTAATTTCAAATATAAAAAATGCACAAGTTTTACACACCACATAAAACTCAAAATAAACATCAGTGAAGTTGAACCCAAAACAGAGATCAAAGGAGTCAAGAAACAGTGATCCTAGATCCCCACCCCAAATAAATAAATAACTAAAACAGACTTGAACCAATGCCCCAAACAGAAGTCAAAAAATGACAAGAAGCTAACAAGCCCGTACAGAGAAAGAAGAACAGAGATCAATTGGGTTCAATCCTCACAAACCTAGAAGCAAACAAACCCAAAGGAGTCAAAACTAGAAAGCCTGTAAGGTGCAGAAGAGCAGAAAATCGACAAAGAGGCCAGCCAAAAATGAACAAATATGAAATGATCTGGGGTTTTGATCAAACGGGTCACAAAAATGGGTTGATTTTTCTTTTGGAAAAAAAATGATTTCTGCATGCTTGGAAAGATTGCCCAATTAAACGATTTCATGAGGAAGATCATTTGATCTTACTAATCACACAAAAACACATCAGCAGCAGATCAGGATCATTCAGGCTAGAGAAATCATAACATCGAACAACCTTAAGAGGTAACATTGTGGTTTTGACTACCATGCTCACTAGTAGCTCTACAAAAGGTTAACATTTTGATAGGAGTAGAAATGGGGTATTGTGTATTCCAAGAAAAGCTGTTAGTAATATTTCTGTTTTAGTTAGTTACACTGATTAGTTAATAATTTTGTTAGGGTAACTAATAGTTAGTTACAACTAACTATTAGTTAACAGTTAGGAGGGAAAGTATAAATAAGTGTAGGGAGTTCAGGAAAGGCATTCAGAAAGTAATAGGAGGGTGGTGAACCTCGAATTCACTTGTAACAATTTGGGAGTTGGAAGCACCAGTTCTCAATAACAGATACTATTTTCTCTTCATTTCTGGTTCAGTTTCTATCACATTTCTATTTAATTAAATATAGAAAATCCTTGTCAATTAATTTAGCGTTTATCCTAAAAACTAGATATTTTATTTGACTTTGTCTCAATTAGTTTTAGAAACTCTATCTTCATTATAAATATTCAAATGGTTTTCTATGTATCCTCTCCCACATTTTTTCTTTCTCCTTTTTCCTGAGTTCCTGAAGTATTCTCACTATAATACTAACTAGTTCTATTGCCCAACCATTGTTGGGAAGAGGCTGTTATACTTATATCCCAGGAACTTGCGCATCACGCAAGCAAGTTCTTAAAGACAGTGGCAACACACATATTGTCCATGATCATTCAAATTGGTGGATTTGTGGTTGATCGTGGTTTGTGACTTCGGACAGCAAAAAAACCAATAGCATACATTAAGAATATTATTGAGAGCCTCCTTTGTATCTTTACCTTTACTTCCAACAAAACCCTATAGTTTCCACATGGTATTAGAGCAGTAATCCTCTATGACCTAATCCAATCACTATTCCGCTGGAGTTTCCAATACATAGAAGTCCTTTGGGGTTTCTCTGTTTTGTTGTCATATAGTTTCTGGAGATTCATCACATATTATGCAGTGCTTTCCCACTACTTTTCCGGCCAAAATTTCTCCAGATCAAGTTGCTCACTGCCTCACTCATTCTGGTCAAGCCCAGACCTATTTTGCCCATTCACACACTTGATCTTGCCAGTCTCATTACCAGAATAATAAGGTTCTTATGTTATTAGTTGAATTGAGGTAGACTTGTAAAACGAGCAAAAATTGTAATAATGCTGGTTATTAGCTTCTAGCTTGTAATTGCTTTAGCTTTATAGTGAATGAAAGGGTAATAACTAGTTCAGTAAAGTGCTAAACCATGTATTATTATCCTTTGCTTAAGATGTGAGTCTGAGAAAGATGTTTTGCCTCTCAAGTGTCACTTCTATATTATCATGTAATGTATTGACAGTTTATTATACAGTTTGAAAATAGTTAATAATTAATTCTTTGTTAATTTTAAATTGTATAAATTTTTCACACTAAAAATGCATAAACTTAGATTTTATGTAAACCATGACTCGTTAATAAAAATAAACTCAAAATGACTGAAGTACACCCTATCTAACTCTGATTTTTTAATAAATGTTATTGGGTTGGGTTTTCTGGTGTTTTGGCTGTCTCCATATGATTGAAGCCAGACCTAGATCCAGAGATATTAGCGTAGCATATCAATATTCCAGATCCACCCACCAAATTGGTTATGAGCTGGAGCTCTAAGGGGATGCCAAAATTGGCTGGAATTTACCAAGAGATTGTCAGTGAGAAGCAGAAACCATCAAGAATTATAATTCAGACCTAGATCCAGTGATATTCGCATAGCATATTGATATTCCAGATCCACCCACCAAATTGGTTATGAGCTGGAGCTCTAAGGGGATGCCAAATATGGCTGGAGTTTACCAAGAGATTGTCAGTGAGAAGCAGAAACAAACAAGAATTTTAGTTCAGATTGAGATACTTCCAGATTCCATTATCTGGGCCAATTCTGATAAAACAACATGAGAGTTAGTTCAAAACCAGCCAATTCATAATTTGAATTGGTTTGGTTACGTGACCAATCTACATGCTGCTCAAACCATTCAAAAGATTGGGTCACCATATTGCATGTCTGAGCCAAGTGTTATAGCATTGCATAATAGTGGTAATACAATTGCAACGTCATTCAAAACAAATTCATTTAAGTAGTATACAAAATTTATTCTAATTAAGAATAAGATAGAAACTAGAACTGGGGTACATTAGTTTAAGAATAAGATAGAATGAAAAATAAACATTAAAGATTGATGTTTAAAATAAACTAAAAAGAAATAAGATAACATAGTAACAAAAAAAAAATTAGAGGGAAATAAAAGACTCACCGTAGGTCCCAAAACTTAAGGCCTTCATGTCCAGCTGTTACTATTATATTAGAACTCTCTGGATCCCTGGAATATTATAGCAAAATCTCACATAGCATTCAACATCTGAGGGTAAAAGGATGGGCAAATGATGTAAATACAGATGCATGATATTTGCATGTGTAATAAGCTAATGCCTTGTTATTGAAGCAATCTTCATGGAGGAAACAAGGGTGCATGAGTACACCATAAACAAAAAACAATTGACTTGCAAACCATGTACAGACACAAACGATGCTATTTATTTAACTTTATAATAGGAAAGAGTTTGATTAAGAAGGAAACCAGCTACATTACATGAATGGGAATTGATATCCTCTGGGCATAATAAAAAAAGAAAAAAGGAATAAATCAATCTCTACAATGATTTCAAAAGCAACCACACAAGTACACATAATAAACAAATTAGTTTAAAAAATTATCCGAGTTAATTAATTAGATATGGTTGTAGCTGGAGTATCCATTATTTAACAATGCAGGACTATAGAGAAGCAAGAATCCTCAACATTTATAGAATATTTCTTTACAATCTGCATGGAATTTCGTGTTTCTCAAAGGTAGTGGCTGATGATTTGCCTCATTCTCATTGTAGTGTCTGACATAATTAGTTATGGTTGTAGCTGGAGTATCCATTATTTAACAATGAGGGAATATAGAGAAATAAAAATCCTAAACATTTAGAACATTTCTTTATAGTCTGCACAGAATTTTGTGTTTATTAAAGATATATTGTAACAGCAATATATTCAATGGAAACAACAGATATGCCATGGCTGAGAAGGTTCAATTTTACTAACCCTTCAAATGGAGCCCAGGCAACGGTTCTAATAGGAACTGTATCCCCACCAAAAATAAGCACAGGCTTTGTATCTGCATATTGCAAATTTATTCAATAAACAATAGTATAAGCTTTTCTTTTTTTTTTTTTTTCAATACAACTACCCTACTTAACAACGAAATAGTAAACATGAGACACATATCAAGTAACAAAAATATTACCATCACATTTGGATGAAGAACTTGTACAAAATTTCCACAAAGCAACCTAAATAAATATAAAGCAAATTGCATTAGAAGTGATATATATCGTGAAAAAAAGGTTTCAGATGACAATATGCTTATTTTAATAGAACATGCTACTTATAAACATTATAAATTATAAATATACAATTATTAGAGAAAAATATTATGGAAAAAATTGAATGTTTCTCTTTTCCATAATGAAACTTAAGAGAACAAATATATTTCCTAATTATTAAAGCAAGGTAAACCTCAGTTTAGAGAAGACAAACTACAGAAAATTAAACATTTAGGGAATTATACCGTTCCATCATGGCAGCCAGCAAGTAAAGAGTCATGAGGGGGTGTAACCGACCACTCCACTGTTAGTGGAATGCTGTGAGATAAAATGATATAGTAAATTAAACCACATAGCCAAGATACTCCAAGCATAAATTAAAAAGCATCATGTAAATTCAATAACATTCTGCAGACTGCAGCTGCATGAATTTAACCAGTGGATAGCATGTTTCTAACAAGGAGACCTTTTTTTCTAGTGATTCCAGCTTTAAGTATTCTCCGCAATGAATAATGAGTATATATTTACTTTTTATATAATGCTTACTTCAAATTTGCTTTTCTAATCTAATTATCAAACAAACAGCAATTAGGTTAAATTAAATTTGTTCATGAATTTCACTCCAGTAATTGAATTTCTTCATTATTTATTCAAATAAGTAAATGGGTTTGGCATTCACCCTAGAGATAATGAAGGAGGAAGCGTACCTTTGTAAGCCACCACGCTTCAACATTGAGCATTTAAATACAGGCTCCAACTTTATAAAACGTGGATCAGTACCCTCTTTATGCATATAAATTGCTCTCAATACATGAGGAAGAGGAACCTCCCACCTGCAATTTACAAGTGCAAACAAAAACAAAAGTCATCCAAGTCACAATGTTCCTCAAAACCACTAAAAAAAAAAAAAAGAACTACATTTTAAGTGAATAAGCAATCAAGTTGTCATTCTGAAGGAACAAGATTATCAATTTATTAGCAGCATCTTTACTATAAATAACTTCATAGAAACATTGAATGACAATTCCATGGATAATCTTTAAACTTGCATAGCCACTATTGAAATTTATGATAAAATTAGAAGAAACACAAGAAATTATGAAGTTAAATAGTAATAAACATAAATTTTCAGTATCCTATAAATTATTAAGTAACCTAAATTTCTCCTCATTTTCTTCCCCATTGGAAAAATTATACTACAACATCCTTTTTTCAAACAGAATTTTGTGCTACAGCAAATTATGACTAATGTTAAGATTACATATTATTCTGTTAATTATGATTAGAGAGCAATTAGGGATTTGTTCATTATCACTCATATTAGATTGATTCTATGTAATCAATATTGATCCTATTTACTCATTATAAATAAAGGTTGTGTGATCATACACAACACACAACATTACACAATAAAACATTGTTATATGGTATCAGAGATTAGATTATTCTTGACAAAGGAATAACGAAAACCATAGGAAATGATATGCCAGATATAATAATAAATAACTAATTAATTAAATTAACCAAAGTATATCATGCCTGAATCTAACTGGGGTTCACGGTGGTGGAGGAACGGTGGAGGAACGGTAGAGGAACAATGAAAACCATCCCCCACCGGGGACCTATTGTCTCCGGTGGACCTTTACAGTTGTCATACTTATTCCTACGACCTGCTTCCGCTCTCCGACGACCCTTTCCCCTCTCTGGAAGCATTTTCAGGCGCCTTCCTGGCCGGTGAACCAACCACCAGCATCGCCCTCTACTGATCTACACAACGGTGGTGACGGTGACCTAATAAGAGCTCCAACACTCTCACATGCCCATCTATTGCGCGACAAACACCATTTTCGTGCTCCACTGTTCCGGCGGGTTCGGCCGCCGTTCCAACTATGCTTCCACCGGTGTTGTCGCTCCTACATTTTGACACTACCCCTAAAGTTTGGGGTCATCCCGTGTTGGTTTGACGCTTCCCCTTTGTTTTTCTTTTTTGCGCAACCCCTCTTTACGGTGAATAGTAGCGCGCAGTTGCTCTACCCTTGTGTGATAGACTTCCCAACGCCTTTTCATCAGAGCTCACCTTCAACCACTGTCTCCCATCACCAAAGACTGCAATGCAATCCATATGCGCAGAAAACTCAAAACATCGTCGAACACAACCCCACGCCGGGCCCCAGCACATGAAGTTCATGCACACGGTGTGTGACGTATGTCCAGCGAGCGTCACATCGGTCTCCATCGTCACCGTGGGCTTTCGTTGGCTGCCCCCGAGCCATGTTATCCAGCACAACCACACGACTCAAACCGCCTTTAGTTTCTATCGTGACCACGTTTGTAACAAGCTTGGTTGATATGATATATATGCTCGAGTTTGAGGGGGAGTGTTAGGATTATATATTATTTTGTTAATTATGATCAGAGAGCAATTAGGAATTTGTTAATTATCACTCAGATTAGATTGATCTTATGTAATCAATATTGATCCTATTTACCCATTATAATTAAAGGTTGTGTGGTCATACACAACACACAACATTACACAGTAAAACACTGTTATAACTAACAACCATAAATGTTTTTCACCCTTTTTCCTTAAATGCTTGCACTTGCATAAATAATAATAAAAAATACATTGAATGAGACAAATAAAAAAGAGTATTAACATTGCAACCATTTATTTTCTGACACAATTTTACTTCAGCTTTTAGATCAAACTATGTGACTTAAAATACAATATAGATACCGGAATAACAAACAAAATACACCATGTGATAAATAACCAGTTACACTAACTATAATATAAACTTTAAGGCTGACTGTATGATAAATATTTGCCTTGGAAACACTTTCTTCTTAAACACCATAGTTTGCACCACATTTTGTCCAAACTATAGCTACTTTCAATCCTAATTCTCTGTTTCAGTAGTTATCCTTGGTCCATTATGTCTCCTTCAAGTTATCATTAAGTTGCTATTATACAATATTGAATTTTGAGAAGTTAAGAGAATATTTTGTATTTCTAAAGATTGAAAATACACAACCGACTAGCTTCTGTTTACATGCATGTATTGATAGTACACTAGCTTAAAGCAATGACTGATGCAAATTATGAGTTATAACTGTCTTACAACAGATAGCACAATCCGAAGAAAAAGATATCCAAAACAACTAGACTAAAGGGGAAATGGTATTCTCTCACACATTATTATACTTATAATAATTAGAAATGTATTTGTTTAAAATATCCAAATTTCAAATACTTTAAATCTAATAAAGGTGAAAGCAGTAACAACATATAAACACAGTCAACAAAAAGGAAAAGAAATCATAAATCATGAAGAACAACAACAGCAAAAGGAGAATGAGGCTCAAGACATCTTACACTTCCAAAGATCCATTGCCCAACAAGACAGCAAGATGGCCCATTCGGTGTTTGCAAAAAGAATCAGAAATGTTAGTAGGTCGCCATTTCACATCCCATGCCACTTTTCCATTATGAGCTAGGCATGAAACTACTCTTGGCAATGTTACATCTTCTGGAATAGAACAAGTAGCTGGTGGAGCTTCCAATTTAAAGCTCCAATGTGGTTGATGATTTGCCTCATTCTCGTACTGTAGTGGCTGACTTCTATCTTGGCTATATAACCCCTCCATCTCCGTATGATTAATTTTCAATCCACTGCTTTTAAGAGTTGTTGAAATAGTATTGCAAGCAGAAACAGCTTCCTTGGTATGCCTTTGCTTCGTAACAGAAAATTGTGGCAAAGCATATTCATTGCAATTGTCACGAGCCACATTTGAAGAAAGAAATTCAACTGAATATTCTGGGACTTGGACATCAAGAGGCATGGTTTCATTCTCACAATTTGGACCACCTGTCGATACTCCTTTTGAATTTGATGGTCTTCCTCTAAGTGTCTTCATTAGGGCTGATTTTTCATTGCAATTGTCATGATTCACGTCTGGAGAAAGAAATTCAGCTGAATCTTCTGGGACCTTAACATCAAGAGGCATAGAATGATCCTCACAATTTGGATCATCTGTTGTTACTTCTTTTGAATTTGATTTGGGTCTTTTTCTAGGCCTCTTTATTAGTGCTGATTCTTCATTTGTCCCTTTATTTTCTTTAGCTTTTCTTTTTCTTTTGTATGTAATAAGTATTTCTTCATTACTTTCAAGATTCCCATCTGAAGCAAGAAACTCAGTAGAATTTTGTGCAACTTGAACATCACAAGCTGACTTGTTTTGGGTCTCACAATTCACATCATCCACTACAATTGTTGTGGAATTTTTTCTAGGTCTTCCTCTAGGCTTCTTTATTTGTGTTGATTTGTCATTTGTGCCTCCATCTTTTTTAGGAAGTATTTCTTCATTGTTATCATTATTCCCATCTGGAGTAGGAAACTCAGTAGAATTTTCTGGAAATTGAACAGCAAGAGCTGGCATGTACTGGATCTCACAATTCATATCATCCATTGCTGTCACTGTTGGATTCTTTCTAGGTCTTCCTCTAGGCTTCTTTATTTGTGTTGATATGTCATTTGTGCCTGCATCTTTTTTATCACAATTCATATCATCCACTGCTACCCCTGTTGGATTTTTTCTAGGTCTTCCTTTAGGCTTCTTTATTTGTGTTGATTTGTCATTTGTGTCTCCATCTTTTTTATCACAATTCATTTCAACTACCACTGTTGGATTTTTTCTAGGTCTTCCTTTAGGTCTCTTAATTTTTGTCGATTTGTCATTGTGTTCCCTGACATTTAGAAGACACCATATTTGTATGACACCTCTACCAGTAAGTGGGGCACCCATCTTGTGATAAGAAGAGCCAGGTGGATGAGCAGCAACAGCAATAAACTAAACAAATATCGTATAGAAGGTCATTTAATGTACAAAATTAAAAACCTCCACCTCTTATGAATGCGATAGAAATTGCTAGAGGATCGATCATATGGAAAAATAGAATTGCACAAAATCAATAATCTTCCAACATCATTATTCACTGCCAATAAATAGAGTCCTCTAAACTTGTTATTTTGTCAACACACTACTTCAAATAGGCAATTGCCCTTAACATGTGAAGCATAGGAATCATCAGACAGACAAAATTAACCATTTGGATTGCATTCAGCATTAAAGACTTCCCCCATCACAGCAGCAAAAAAATAAAAATCTACAATAAGGCTCGACACATGTGTTAAAGGAAGACAGCTAACCAAGTACCTCACATTTAACTGAACAATCAGGCTTTTCATGTATCTGAGGACACCAATCTAATGCCCATACAGAGCCTCCAACATTCATCACAAAGTCTCTGCTCCAACAAAACTTGAAGTGTTTAGTCAAGTTAAACAATTAGTAGTGATAAAATGCTTTAATTTATCAGCAATTTCAAAGATAATTGTTATATGATTAATACAAACATGCACTATAACTCCATAGCATTGGTCAATGAATAAAACAACACAAATAGATATATCTTAGTCATACCTGCATTCCTGAGATATGACCTCCCCATGTTGCTCCTTCTGCATATCAGGCTAGGATAAACATATACAACGATAATGTGAGTCTAGTCAGTAATACTGAAAAGTTAACTGTTATGAGGAAATTTATGTTGCCAAGAAACAAAAAAAGAAGTATAACATATTGAACAACTTGTACCTTAGGAACAGAGGCAGATGAAAACGGAGGCAAATTTATGGCACTGATATTTTTCCCCTCAAAACAATCAGAGCTCTCAAGTCCATAAGCAAACTTAATGCCTCTTGAGGGATATTTAAAATCTCTCCATTCTCTGCACATTTAACGTCAAGAAAAATAAGAAATTAAGCGTTTATTTGGAAACTTCTAGAAACTAGCATATTGGGCAGTTTTTAAATGTTTTGGATTTTGGTAACTACTAACGTTGTTCTTTTAAATGGTTCTTACACTGACAGTGCAGAAGTTTTTTTACACTATCATCCAATCACAAACCATTATATATGATAAATTTGTTGAATTTTCTAATTACTACTACTTTAAAAAGTTATACTAAGAATGATTTCTGATTGGTTGACCATGTAAAAAACTTTTATTTATTAAACTATTAATCATAGTTTTAAATAGCGGTGCTTTAGCGCGCAATCTCGCACCAGGTGCGGTTTGTGGCACCCAGCCGCTACGTCCATGCCGCAACGCGACGGTTTCTGGTAGCGGCAGGTGGCGGCGGTGCGGTGGGGTAGCTCTTGCAGCGCTATCGTGCCGCTCCACCAAAACGCAGTCCTTCACGCTTCCATTACCACGAAATGGCACCGCACGAGGCTCAATCCTCGCAATCCTCTGCAACCCGAGGGTGACCGCCATTGAAGGACTGGAAGCAAGCTTCACACCTTCCACAACGGCAACTACACCGTAGACTCCTCCTTCTTCAACAGGCGCAGCAGCCGCAGTTCATGTCCTCCAACGTCGCACTCCCCTGTGCCATGGACTTCGGCGAAGCCTCACTGCCGGCATCCTCCTCCTCCGATAGGCGCAGCAGCCGCAGCTGCAGTGCTGCAGTACAGAAAGTGAAAATGGAGAAGGGAGGCGCAAGTTCGTAGGTTATATAATTAGGTGACATTAATTTGGGCTAAAGGTACCATTTTGCTACCTGTACTCCCCTTTTTGCTTTTTTTACTCCTCTTGATCATTTTTTTTTATTAAAAATTGAACTTGTTTTATACTTTTCATCCCTCATTTCCTCTTATTTTGGGTGATTTCTTATCTTATAGCATTTATATATGTGGTATAATTTATTATAAGTAATTTTATGCACTTCACAGTAGCGGCATTACCGCACCCGCTTTACCGCTTTAGCGTTTTTGGGGTCAGCCGCTACCGGCCGCTACCCGCTATTTAAAACTATGCTATTAATAGATATAGTTCTCAGAAAAATCATTTAAAAGTTGCTTTTATTATGCAGAAGATAGTGGATATATGCATAAATAATTTGCATTGCACATGCAAATAATATGAAAAAAATCTAAAGCAGTGTTGTTAAATAGCGGTTATGGCCCCGCAATGGCAGAATGGCATGGTGGATTTGTTGCCAACCACCATAGGCAAATTGTGAAGGAAGGCACGCCATGGCGGAGCCACGCGGTGCAATGGAGTGTTTATAAGGTGGAATTTCGGCATTCCGCCATCCGCCATTGATAACACTGATCTAAAGCATAACTAATAAGTCAATAATCCAGCAGAGCAAAACTAAGGCAGGAAAATAAGCATAGCTGAAAACAGAATAACACTATGGACTCCTCTGACACACACACACATATGGAACCTATTAATTACAAATTCTATGCATAACGCATCAAACTATTTGGTTTGTTTGTACCTTAAGAAAGTGACTGCGGAAGACAATCTCTGAATCTCGCTCTGGTCCAAAGCAGCACCGTTTTCTTTCCCGCAGAGTTTGGCAATGGTGTCCATGTCTCGGAAGAAATTCTCGACCGAGAAATCGAACAGACAAATCCTAACGCCACTGGCAGCAGCAGCACTGGCTTCATTGCCATCATTGTTTACTACCGTCGGATAATTTGCTTCGTTCTCAGCAAATGTTATTCTCTTCTTCGCTGTCTTCTTCTTATTCTTTTTCTTCTTCTCCTTGAAATCAAATAGTTCAGCAATGCAAGCGTTCTCCTCTTCTGCATCTCCCATTCCTCTTCTATGAATTTAAATTTTTTGGAGATGCGAGGTTTCTGAGGTTCGAACCCTAAGGCCTAAACCAGGTACACGATAATGCTTAATAATTAGAATCGAGGCATTGTGCTCTTATATATTTCATTGTTATATAAAATTAATTTAATATATATAAAATAAACAAATTAATAAATTATTAAAATAGATACATTTGACATAGTTTTAAAAATCGATCCGATGACTGACCCGGTCATGACAATAGATCACTGGGTCAGTAGTCGAACCGATGGGTCACTAGTTGACCCGCAAGACCCAGTCTGTAATAAAAAAGTATAAAAAATTTATACCTGTCTTAAAATATTTAAATAAAACATTACAAATTAATATAATTCCATAACTTAGAGGAAGTTTTGGTAGCCTGTCTCTGCCAACATGTATTGTGGACATAATATTAATAATAATTCAGCATAATCAACAATACAAAAGCTTCTCCTTAGTATAAAGACGGGTAGTACAAGGATATTCAAGGCAAAAGAGCGTGCTGAAATTGAGTTCACACTAGGTTACCTTCCATGTTATCTGATTGGAAGAGCAAATTACTGTTTCATTTCTATTATTTTGCTCAAGAACAGTTGAGAAGTTGCATCTTAAATTTATATATACATATGTAGGTTGGGCCTATTCCTGTGGATGATGGCATTGGGAAAGAAATTATTACGCAATTTAAAACTACAATGAAGACCAACAAGACATTCTACACCAACAAATTTGCTCCTCGGGCATCAGCCTATTTACTTGTGAAGAGAAGAGTTCAAATTTCTAAATATAATCCTCTACAGAACCTAACTGCTTTGAGGTTGCTACTTCCTCATATGAATTCTCAAATATTCTTCCTTCAAACCTCAAATATTCTTCCTTCAAACCTTGCAATCAGAAGCGTTTTTAATTTCACTCAACTGAGATAATTTTCTGTTTCTCTCAAAAAGATTAAAAAACTATGTACCCCATTGCCCGGAGGCTCCACGCTATGCGCAGGTAAGGGGGAGGAAAATTGTACGCAACCTTACCCTTGCATATGCAAAGAGGCTGTTTCCAAATTCAAAAGGATTAATGTATTAATTATTCAAAATCAAAAGAAAAAGTACACAAATTCAGCATAAGGTGTTTTTATCTCTTACAATTTCTCCAAATTTTACATATGGCTTGAATTTGAATGTATCTAGCTTTCATGGTTGTTACTGTTATTTGAAATAAGGGAAACTTCATATGAACACAAAAAGTTTTCCATGTAAACAAAACCTGGGGAAATCAATGTCAAGTTGATGGATTTAAGTTATTATTCAAATGCTCTGCATCTGCATCCCTAAGGCAGGGCAATTTTCGCATTTTGAAAGCTGTGAGGTACTGTGAAACTGAAATGTGAATGCTCCAACCAAACCACACACGCAGGCACACACAATCACAAACATTGGAAAAATATGAAGGAACAAAAAGGAAAAAACCAAAATCCAAATTTGCCTTAAAATAAACATGTAGTAGAGAGGAATTATACCTTGGGGACAGAAGCTGCGACGAAGCGAGAACAAGAAGACGATGGTCGACGGCGCCGCGAAAGAAGCCGCAAGAGAAGGTGCGACTGCGAGAGAAGCGAGAATGCAAAGCGACGAAGACGACGGACGACGGCCGACGGCGCCGCGAGAGAAGCCGCGAGAGCAGCTGCAACTGCGAGACTGCGAGACAAGCGAGCGAAGACGATGGTAGGATTTCTAAAATAAAAATCCTACAAATCAAAACGACGCCATTTCGCAATCCACGGAGGAAAAAAAGAGTAAATGACCCGGTCCGGGTCGACGAGTCACTGGTTTGACCCAGACCCGTCCGGGTCGCTCCAGTCGCGGTCCGGGTTTTAAATCAAATGACCAGGTCTTAGATCTCTGTGTCTGTCTCTGTCTCTATTTTGAGGCCTCCGTTGTTGGTGGGTGGGTCTTTCTTCTCTCAAAATGGCCACCGGAGTGAACAGAAAAATTTCTGCTGCATCAGCTCGGGCCCACACCAGAAGGGCAAAGAAAACCAATTCCCTTTCCCTCCCATCGGGTACTATCTTTTCGTAATTCCACTCACCCTTCGTTAAAGTTTCGTTTTTTTATTGCATTTTAAGTTGTAAATGTTTCTTGGTGATGCTGCATCAATAGTTAGATATAAGGATGTTAATCCCAAACATTTATTTTGTTTGTTTGATGGGATGCAATGGGGAGCTTTTCCCAGCGCTTGTTTTAATCAGGGTGGATAATTATCTTTTCTAGAAGTATAGATAGCAACAGATTGTTTTTTGTTTTTTTAAAGCTCACTATTCAGAATAGAATTGGTGGGCTTTTTTTAAAGCTTACAGCCTCATCTTTTTAATTAAAAAAACTTTTTAAAAAATTCAAATTTAATCTTTTAATAAACTGGCCAGAAATCTTTATCCGGAGGTTATAATGGTACTTACAAATTGCTTGCTAAGGGGGATTTATGGTAGGAGGAGTCCAACCTAAGCAATTTTAAGTAACTTGCTCCGATCATTGCCAACAGAACCAACCCTTGTTGGCTTTAGGAGTTTTATAGCTAGTCTAACCTGTATTGTATCTTAGGGTAATTATTAAGTTGTATTTTGATATTCTTATGCCTGAGTTATGGACTGCAAATTGTTGTTTAATCTTTATGTTTTAAGTTGTATTCATCTGTCTTTTTAATTTGGTATTACGATCTCTCAGGAATTCTTGGAACAGCACTAGCAGTGTTGTTTATTGGGTTTCTAGCATGGGCTTATCAGGTTATTCAACCTCCCGCTCCTAAGATATGTGGCACTTCTGATGGACCGCCTATAACAGCACCAAGAATCAAATTAAGAGACGGAAGGCATTTGGCATACAAAGAGCATGGTGTTCCAAAGGATGCAGCCAAGAATAAAATCATCTCTGTCCATGGTTTTGATAGTTGCAGGCATGATACTGTGGTTGCCGATACCCTATCGCCGGTAATTATTAATGTTACATTTTTTTTGTCTTTCATAGCATTCTCTAATATCTTTGTTGTTTGTACTATTATATTTAAGATGGATTTTTCCAGGAAGTTGTTGAGGAGCTGGGGCTCTACAGTGTATCTTTCGACAGACCTGGTTATGGGGAAAGTGATCCTGATCCAAATCGTACATTAAAAAGCCTTGCTTTAGATATAGAAGAGCTTGCAGATCAGCTGGGATTGGGGTCCAAATTCTATGTAGTTGGTGTCTCCATGGGTGGACAAGTTGTTTGGAACTGCCATACCTAACAGGTATGACTTATCCTGGTTATTTGTTGTTTTGTTAACACAATTGTTTTTTAAAAACTTATCACTGTTATTTTGCCTTTTGCATCATTCGCTCTTTTGTTATGTTCATATCCGACTTGCTTAACTATACATGTTAGTGGTGTGAGACACAGCTGTCAACCTCTCTTTGCAAAAAATATTTCAATGCTGACAGGCTGGCAGGTGCAGTACTCATAGCCCCCGTTGTGAACTACTGGTGGCCTGGTCTTCCTGCAAACTTAACTGCTGAAGCATTTTCCCAAAAAAAATTACAAGACCAATGGGTACTTCGTGTTGCTCACCACATACCGTGGCTAACTTACTGGTGGAACACTCAAAGATGGTTCCCTGCATCTACTGCAATTGCTCATAGTCCAGATGACCTTTCTCATCAAGACAAAGAACTTGTGCCTAAGATGTCTAATAGAAAGAGTTATGTGGTAAGTATCCAGCCTTTAGGTGATTACAAAATTGTGAATCCATTCAGTGTGTGATTTAGCTGTTAAATTTGTATTGGTTAAATTCATAAAACTTTATTTGATTTTGAGATATGTTGATCATTGTTTTGCCAAAGATCAGAACTCTCACCAACTGCACAAATTAAGGTTGTGAATATATTCTGTTGGAATTTGGCCACAAAAAAAGTGTTTTTCAGTTTTTGTAAGTGGATGTCTGCATTTTTTGTAATTGGTTGTAAACAACTCTCACCACCTAATGTTTCTGAATTCTTTGTAAGTATATTCTAGAATATTCCACAATTTATTCTAATACTCTAGAATATTCCACAACTTATTCTAATCTAGGTTATCGATAGCGGTTGGAGCGGCCGCGATAGCGGCGGACCGGGCCTTCATCGCTACAGTAGGTAGTGTTGTGGTGCGGTTAAGGGTTGCGGACGTCGCGGGCGCGACAGGGGATTCGCGGAGCGGCCGCGATTGCGGAGGGAGCGGCCGCGATCTTGTCTGCGCGACCTAGGTCGAAATCTCGCGTAGTATTTAAACGCTTGGGTCTTCTTCTTCAGTTCCTCTGCGCGATTTGTTGACTGCGACCTCCTCCGTTCACTCCGAAAGTACTTGCTCCGGCCAGCATCTCTTCCTTCTCCGGCGACCCTTTCTTCTTCTCCGACGACTGTTTGTTGTCCTTCTCCGTGTGGTTCTGTTTTCTTCTCCGACGCGACCTCCAACGTTTGGAGTGCAAACCTCCGACGTCTCTTTCTTCCTCTCTGGCCGCCATTTCTTCTTCTCCTCTGGCAGCTATTTTTCTCCTTCTCCATCGAGGTTTTTCAGTTTTTCTTTTTCTTTTTTTGTTATTTCTTTCTTCTCCTTCTTTGTGTCTGTTTCGTTTTCTACTTTAATTTTGTTTCTTTTTTTTTTTTCTTTTTTCGTTTTCGTTTCTCTTTTTTTTTTGTGTGTGTGTTTTTATTCTGCCCAGCATAATCATGGCCTCTGGTTCCCTACCAGCCACGTCTAGTCAACAAGGAAATAACAACACAACTAATACCATGCCATCAATGGGATCTTCAACTGCAATGTTTAAGCCTACAGGTGATAGGATTGACATCTTTTGGAAGTGGAACAGCTTACAGAACAAGAACAATAGGAAGAGCGTGACATGTGATTTTTGCTTGAAAACATTTACCGGAGGAATTACTAGAGCGAAAAAACATCAACTCGGAATAAGAGGAGATGTGGGTGCTTGTAGGAAAATACCGAAAGATGTTAAATTGGAAATGTAGGCAGCCTATGAGCAGAAATTTCTGAAAATGAGTTATTGGAAGGGATGCAAGAATTAGAAAACGAAGAAGAAGAAGACGAGGTGCAAGAGATTGCAAGGCTTCAAAGTGGAAAAAGAGCTCTAACATCATTAACGGAGGTCACATCAGCTGCTACCAAGAAGAGGAATACAAATGTTAAAGGTCCTCTTGATTTGTTTTTTCACAAAAAACTTGAACAAACTCTCCAATTGGGAAAACAAAAGCAGCAAACGAGCACAAATGATGCTTGTCAAAAGGAAGCAAGAGCAAGAACGGTTCAATATATTGCTCGTTTCTTTTATAGGAATGGAATTCCATTCAATGTTGCTAGATCAAAAAGTTTCAAAATGATGCTTGAGGCAGTTGGAAACTATGGTCCTCATTTAAAGGCTCCAACGTTTCATGAATTGAGAGTTCCACTTCTTAAAAAGGAGATAGATTTTACAAAAGAATTGTTGAAGCATCATGAAGAGGAGAGGATGAAATATGGATGCTCAATTATGTCAGATGGTTGGATGGATAGAAAGAATAGGACCCTAATTAACTTCTTGGTAAATTGTTCATTGGGAACAATGTTTGTGAAGAGTGTTGATGCTAGTGAATATATGAAGACCGGGGAGAAGGTGCATGAGCTTTTGAATAGCTTTGTGGAGGAGATTGGAGAAAAGAATGTCATTCAAGTGGTGACGGACAACGAGAGTAACTATGTTATGGCGGGTAAGAATTACTATTTGTAATTGTATTACTATTTGTGACTTTTAATTGTAACTAATTCAAGTTTATTGATTTTGGTCTTTTTAGGTAAAATTTTACAAACCACTAGACCAAAATTATTTTGGACTCCATCGCTGCCCATTGTCTTGATTTGATGCTTGAAGATATTGGAAAGATCTTTAAAGTTAAAAGACTATACAAAGAGGCATCAGTGTTGTTGGTTATATTTATAACGATACATTGGCTTTGAACATCATGAGAAAGTTCACAAGCAAGTCTGAGTTGGTGAGGCATGGAGTTACAAGATTTGCTACGACCTTCCTCACTTTGCAAAGATTGCATAAGCAAAAAACAAATCTTAGAAGGATGTTCACTTCGGATGAATGGTTGAAGTCCAAGGCGGCTAAAGATCCGAAGGGAAAGAAAGCAACCACTGTTGTGCTTATGCCATCATTTTGGAATGATGTAGTTTACAGTTTGAAGGCTATGGGGCCTATTGTGCATGTCTTGAGGTTGGTGGATAATGAAAAAAGACCCGCTATGGGTTATATTTATGAGGACATGGATAGGGCCAAAGAAGCAATTGAAAAGGCTTTCAATGGCAATCAAGACAAGTATAAGGACATCTATGCAATTATTGATAGAAGATGGGAGTGTCAATTGCACCACCCTTTGCATGTTGCGGGTTATTATCTAAATCCTGAATTCTTTTATGGCAATCCGAACATTGACAATGATGCTGAAGTGCTAGATGGCCTATACAAATGCATTGATAGGCTTAGTGAAAATGAAGATTTTGTAGATAAGATTCATAGTGAGCTGCCAATATATAAGACAGCTGGAAGACTATTTGGAATAAGTGCAGCAATAAGGAAAAGGAATACAATGGCTCCTGGTAAGTGGACAATTTCACTTTTTTATCAATTTAAAATTTAAATTATTATTTGATAATTTGTGTAAATAATGCATATGAATTGCATTATAGTTGAATGGTGGAAGATGTATGGAGCACATACATCACATTTGCAAAATCTTGCTATTAAAATTCTAAGTTTGACTTGTAGCTCGTCGGGATACGAGCGTAATTGGAGTACATTTGAGCAAGTAAGTTAATGTTCATTTAGATTTGAAAAGTTGAAGGTTGAAAGTTGAAACTGACATTTAAGCTTTTTAAATTATATAATAGATTTATTCAAAGAAGAGGAGTAGACTTGAGCACCAAAAGCTTCAAGACTTGGTTTATATTAAATATAACCAAGCTCTTCAAGATCGTTATGAGAGTCATGATGTCATTGATCCTATTGTTTTAGATGACATTGATGATAGCAATGAATGGCTATTGGGAGATTTGGGTGAAGATGAAGATGCATAATTTGATTTGGTTTTTGATGATGATGTGTTGACTTGGAGAGATGTTGCTCAAGCAACTAGAGCCAATGAACCTTTGAAATACACTAGACAAACAAAAAAGAAGAGGGCAATTGCTACTTCTAGGAGGGGAAAAGAAATAGAAGTGGAAGAAGAGTATGGAAATAACACAACTGAAGATGAGGAGGAGGAAGATTACATTTCTAGTTGCTAGTGGGAGTGATGAAGAAGACAATGACATCAATGTTGAAGAGGAAGAGGATGATGATTCAAATTAAGAAGATCGTGTTTGTTTATTTTGAATTTTAATTTCTAGAACTTTAGTTACATTTGGCAAATTTTAATTGACATTGTGTTTCTTTGACTAGTTTTTATTATAAATATTTAGAATAGTGGTCATCCCGTTATCCGCTATCCCGCTATCCCAGTTTTGAGGACAGCCGCTCCGCTATCCGGGATTGATAACTATGATTCTAATACTCTAGAATATTCTATAACTAATTCTAATACTCTAGAATATTCTACAACTAATTCTAATACTCTAGAGTATTCCACAACTAATTTCTAATATTCTAGAATATTCTACACTCTCCCTCAAGTTGGGAAATATATATTAATCATTCCCAACTTGCTAATCAAATCCTCAAAGGTGGGCTTGTGTAATCCTTTGATAAGAATATCTGTCGTCTGCTCTTTGATAAGTATATATGACAAACATACACTACCATCCTCCAATTTTTCTTTGATAAAATGACGATCAACCTCCTCATGTTTAATTCTGTCATGGTGAACTGGATTTTGAGAAATACTGACAGCAGCCTTATTGTCACAATACAATCTGATAGGTAGGGAATAAGAGATCTTCAATTCCTCAAGAAGTCTTTTTAACCAGATTCTTTCACAAATACGATGGGCTAAAGTCCAAAATTCTGCTTCTGCACTGCTTCTGGCAACAACTGTTTGTTTCTTACTTCTCCAGGTCACAAGATTTCCCTAGACATAGGTACAATATCCTGAAGTGGATCTTCGGTCCATTGCCGAGCCAGCCTAATTTGCATCTGTATAGATTTCAATCATCCTCTTGTGTCCCCTTTGAAAGAACATTCCTCGACCAGGGGTGTTTTTGAGGTACTTGAGGATTCTATAAACTGCATTAAAGTGTTTTTCCTTAGGAGAGTGCATGAATTGACTAACCATGCTAATCGCAAATGCAATATCAGGCCGAGTGTGAGATAAGTAGATCAACTTCCCCACCAACCTCTGGTACTGCTCTTTGTCAACTTCTTTCTCATCTTCAATTCCCAATTTAATATTAGGATTAACTGGAGTCTCTGCTGGCTTGCACCCAAGCATTCCTGTTTCTTGCAACAGGTCTAGAATATATTTCTCCAGTAGTTCACCCTATCTCCTGCACAATAACTCCCCTATCTCCAAAGATAAAGGTAGAACAACAGTCACATTTGGTTTCTAAGACTTATCTTCATCTACCCAATAGACTCCCCTTGAAGAGAAGTCGAACAAAAAAAGGATTGTGTCTCATAAAATGTGACATCCATAGAAACAAAGACCTTACCGAGAGAAGGTGAGTAATATTTGTAACTCTTTTGGTTAGGAGGATATCCTATGAACACACATAGAATAGACTTAGGATCGAGCTTGGACCTTTGATGGGGAGGAACATGTACAAAAGCCACACAGCTAAACAACTTGAGAGGAAGGGAAGAATGAGCCCGAAAAAAAGGAAAGGTGTCAGTAAGGCAAGATAAAGGGAAATGAAAATTTAGGACACGAGAAGACATTCGATTGATGAGATATGATGCATGCAAGACAGCTTCCCTCCATAGATATTTAGGGACATGCATGGTAAACAAAAGAGATAGAGCAACTTCAAGAAGATGTTTATTTTTTCTTTCAGCCACCCCATTTTGTTGAGGGGTATTAGGACAAGAACTTTGATGGAGAATACCATGCTGGGTGAGATAGTCTCCAAGAACATAATTAAAATATTCAATACAATGTCAGTTCAAAAAATTTGGATAGAGGTCTGGAACCGAGTTTGAATCATAACATGAAAGTTTTTAAAGGTGAATGCAGCATCAGACTTATCTGTTAAAAGATATACCCAACATACCCTAGAATGTTCATCAATAAAAGTAATAAACCAACGGACACCGGAGATATTTTTCTCACGGGCTGGGCCCTATATATCACTATGAATCAAGGTAAATGGAGAAGATTCATGATGAACTCTAGGAGGATAAGAAACACGAGGATGCTTTGCAAACTGACAAATATCACAAGAAAAAGAACTGGATTTTTTTATTGAGAAATAGGTTTGGGAACAACTTCTGAAGATAAAAGAAATTTGGGTATCCCAATCAACGATGCCACAACAAAACATCATTACAATCATTAGACAAAGATAATGGGTGGTGTGCAAAATTTTTTGTTTCATTAAGATCTTTTTCAAAATAGTAAAGTCCTTCTTCCTCTCTAGCACTATCAATTTTCAACCCCGAGTCCTGTTCCAAAAAAACACAAGCATTGACAGAGAACTTCGCAACACAATTTAACTCAGATGTAAGTTTACTGATAGAGATGAGGTTACAAGTAAGAGAGGGAACATGAAGGACTGGGTTTAAAGTAATGTTTTCGGAAAGTTTAATGGATCCCTTTCCAGCAATAATAGAGAAGTTGTCATCGACTATTCTTATTTGTGAAAATTGATAGTAAGGGGTATAAGAACAAAACAAGGTTGCATTACCTGTCATATGATCAGAAGTCTTTGAATCGAGAATCCAATGATTACTACCATTAACATGGAATGTCGTACCTAGTTGAGCAATAAGACTAGTTGCTTCAGCAAATTGAGGCATCACCTTCTGAAATTGCTCATACTCAGCCTTGAAGATGAAATCACCATCAGAATTAGGAGAGGCACGAAACTCCTCACTAGTATTATTAGAAGAGTCCATAAGTCACCTCAAACCAAAAGAGGGAAGGTCTTTTTTTATAAAAAAAAATAGGCTTCAGAGTTGCAGAACGATAACAGAAAAACCTGTTCTTGATACCATATTGTAATATGAATCTTCTTATTCATTCATTCATATTGAAACCCAAAGGGTTCATTATATACAACTTATTCTACTATAGAATATTCCACAACTTATTCTAATACTCTAGAATATTCCACAACTTATTCTAATACTCTAGAATATTCCACAACTAATTCTAATACTCTAGAATATTTCACAACTAATTTCTAATATTCTAGAATATTTCACAAAATCAATCTTCATGATATTATTGTCTTGTATTTGTCAAGTAGCTATTGTCTTGCTTGTCAATTTTTCTCTCTGCATCCCATGGATAACTTCCTAAAGTTTATTGATTTCAGTGTGACATCATTTAATCTGTGTAGTTTATCCAACCTACAGAGGAAAGACTTTTGCCGCATATATTTTTTGTTGAAACAAGACAATTTGTTACTTGTGCACACAGTTTGACTTGATAGTGTTTTGTTACATGCCCTTTTGATATTTAATTTTAAAGTTATCTGACCAGAGGCGGATGCAGCTTATAAGATTGCCCCCCTAAATTTTGTCATTAAAATTTTAATATATCATTAGTACTTGTTTGCAGTGCTTATTTATTATTTTCAGTACTTGTTATATTCTGCCCCCCCTTAAATTTTGCCATTAAAATTTTAATATACCTTTAGCACTTATTTGCAGTGTTTGTTAATTATTTTTGGTGCTTGTTATATAGTTTGCAGTGCTTATTAATTATTTTCATTTGTAATTCATGCATTAACATTTATTTATAAGGTGATTAAAGTCCTTACTCTTCATTGAAATAAGAAGTACAGTTTAACCATATGCATTTTGTAGAAATATTTTAGTCTATATTGTAACAGTTCATATTCAAAGATCTCAAACTCAATACTTATATCTAAACTAACTCTCATTGTCATCATGGTCTTTTGAAATCTCATCGCAAGTTACAATAAACTTATTTCATTATTCTATTCCAGAACAGTAATTTGGTCTCGCTATTTGTTTGTTCCTTTAGATTATAGTTTATAATTATTTGTTCCTTTAAAAAAATTTACAAAAAGAATTTCGGGGGCGTTGCCCCCAAATCCCCACCACTAAATATACAGACATAAATAAATTTTCCAAAATATGCTATTAGTACTTCCTTGATTATTTTTCTACATCCACCAATGTATCTAACTAATGCTAAAGGAACTTTTCACTTTTATAACTGCCCTTCTAGCATGGAAATCTTTTGAATTTCATCCACCAATAAAGAAATGTTGGTTTATTAATTGAACCATTGAATTTGATTAGCCTCTTTTTTAATTCAGCGTGCTTGAAGTTCTGTACTTGTCTTCAACTAAATAATTTCCTCTCATAATATCTAATTACATCCGTTGTTTCTGTTAGCATATTTGGCTTGGAAAAGTTTTAGCTCTTCCTAGTCCCTTAAACATCAGTTTCTTACCTCAATTCTTTATAGAGATTTATAAATTTGTTTTTTTGTGTGGCTTCCACAGGCTCAGGTAAGACAGCAAGGTGATTATGAAACCCTACACCGTGACTTAAATATTGGATTCGGGAACTGGGAATATAGTCCCCTCGATCTTGAAAACCCATTTCCAAATAATGAAGGCTCTGTCCATCTTTGGCATGGAGATGAGGATCTGATGGTTCCAGTTACATTGCAACGATACATAGCGCAAAACCTTCCATGGATTCACTATCATGAACTCCAAGGTTCTGGTCACTTGTTTGCTCGTGCTGATGGTATGAGTGATACTATCATTAAGTCACTTTTACGTGCAAAGTAAGCTTCTTCTATGTTAGTTACTGTCAGTGAGTTGGCGGCTTCTATATTGGTTACTGTCTATCTCAGGTCAGTTTCGGCATTTAATATCTCAGTTTTGGAGAATTCACACTGTTGAACAGAATGATGTATGATCAACTTTGAACAATATTTGAGTACACTTAATGGTAGGAAGAATCCAATTACTTCTTAATAATTTTATGAACTTTGTTCTTTTGTGTGGGAAGTTGTTTAACAGAAGTTGACTTGTTTAAGTTAATCTCGAGCTGACACAATGGCGATGAACATCACTATTTTGCAAAACCAGTTTTAGACTTTGGTTATTATTTGGAAGCAGAACAATGTTCACAACGATTCAATTCTTGTCAACGCTCACTCTGTTTGGCTTTTAAATGCCTGATTGTTCTATAGCAGAAATCACTCCTCAACGCCATGTACTTGACATTAATTTGGACACATCCTAATTATTTTCATTTTTCAACGGTTCTAAATGTCTGTGTAGTAAAATTTGTGGTTCATATATTAAAACAACTAACAGATATAGATGATGGGGTAGATAAATAGATGAGAAAAAAGGAAAAATAGTTCATGTTATGATCTAAATTAAACACCCATCATCCAAAGCAAGCATGGTTATGTTCAGCACCAGTGTTTGGAAGTGAAATATTCGAATGAAATTTCCATACACTTCAGTGGTGTGCTTGCAAGGATTCTGACGTTCAAATTACTCTGATTTGCAAATGGAGGATCAAAGATAGAGAGAATATATTAAATCCCATTATGTCTATATATACTTCTTGATTTGGTTATTTGATGTTTCTTAGAGGATATTGTTCGGACTTTGGACAAAAATCTTATTAGATTCTTTACAATAATTCAATGCTTCACATCTATATGACAAAATTAACTAAAAAATTAATTAAAAGTTTAAAAAATTAGTTGATAACTAAAAGTTAAAATATTATTTTAATAAATATTTGATAAAATTAGATATTGAAGTAACTAAAAAATATAAAACTATATAAAAGATAAAAATAATAAAATTTGACTTTAAATAGAAAATATTAAAAAGAAATCTAATAAATATTTAAGAACAAAAAGAGAATAAATATAAAAAATTAAAAATTACTAAAAAAATCATTTATCAAATATTCAAACAAATTTTTTAGATAATAAAAAAGGTTAAAAATTAAATAAAATGTCTTGTGAAATAAACTTCATATATATTCAGGTTCATTCACGGTTTAAGGTTTCTAGGTAACATATTTTTTTGAGGTTTAGTTATTGGGTCAGCGCATTAAGGCTGTTTTTTTTTTTTTTTTTTTTATCAGAACATTAAGGTTCTGTTTGGAAATGTTCTACTCATATATGTTGAACGGAAAAAATCCACATTTCAAAGCAAAAACGGCAAAACAACTCTGGTGTTACTTTTGCGTTGCGTCTAGTTCACCGGCTACACAAACACCCCACTAACTTGATTTTTCTGAACTTAAATTCTAGAAAGAGTGGTATATAATTATCAATAATGTTTTTAGTCCCTTGTACCTTTTTCCATGTCACGTGTAATGCCAAACATAATGTCACCCATAAGAATTGAGAAGCAAATTTGTAGCATACGAAAGAATAATTCGTGCGCGTTGCTGGGTGTCTCACGATAGGCATAGCTTCGGCTTTTCTGAATTGTAATCAAAACCATGTCCTCCACGTGCCAAAAAAAGGATAAAAAAAAAAATGCTGTTTTCTCATTAATTTATAGATTTTGAAGCTTCATGATGTCATGTGTTTGTTTTGGCAGTGTTGCCTATAATTTTTTTCTTAATTGGCAAAGCCTTATGATTGCTATAATCTCTTGCAAAAAGCCTATGACGACTTTGGAAGTATTTGGGGTGTAAAAAAATAGTTAGCAGCTCATTAGGTTGCCACGCAGCACTATTCCTTGTCATAAATCATTTTTCATCATGTGCTTAAGCAACCTTCATTCCTTTAAAATATCACCACCCAAGCTATATTAAAAATAAATAAAAAATCACCCGTTCACCACCCAAAAGTCTTATTACTCAGCTTGTGGGGGCAAACCTTACATATATAATATAATTCCGTAGCCCTATGTTTGATAGGGGTGAATGAGAGAGAAAAAAAGTGTGAGGGGTGAAAGAGAGAAAAAAGTATGAAATTAACAATAAAATGAGGTAAAATTTACATTTTACACCTTATTTTAATTCAAAATTTTATGTCAGTTTACTTTCATTTCATTCATTACCAATGAGTTTGTTAGTATTATTCTCTTATCAAAATTAGAATTTTACTTTTGATAAATTATGATTTTTAATACAATTTTTTATTATACAAATCATTGCGATGAATGCCCAATTTTAATTAGAGAACAACAATAAAAAAACTTAAGTAACTTAATTGAAAACTTTTCCTGTCCTTTTTTTATAATCTTATTAATTAACTTTATGGGGAGAGGAGAAGGGATTCTTTGCTGCTTCAGAGTTTCAATACAAGATAGTGTGACCAAGCTGCAGTCCATATTCTTCACTTATATAGCATTGTAATACTACTACGAGACACAAAAAGTGGGGCAAGGGGTTGAAAACTCTTCAAAACAAAGAAAGAAGCAAGAAAACTTAAGCCCCAAGATATGACTCAAAGGTAAATAGACCAACAGGAACTACCTTCATATTAATTATTTATCTACCTTGATGTCTTGGGATCAAATTTTTTCCTCAAGGTCCCAATCTGCTTAGAACTCAATCCAAAAGCCTTCTGCAGAAGCTCCTCATCAATCCCTGAGCCAAACACAGCAGAAGGTATCTTCTGAATACCTGGGTTTTGGCTATTGAAGCTTCCAAACAATGTGGCTGGTTCATCACCAACGTTCATCATGAAGTGCACTAGCCCTTTAGGGAGTACCATGATCTCTCCTTGTTCAAGCACTCTAGCAAACACCCTATTGTTGGAATCAACAAAACCTGAGTACACGAGATTTTAAGGTTGACTTAGTATCTAAAAAAGAAGAGAGAAGGAAGAGATCCTGAATTCGAATTGTCTCCACTAACCAAAAAAAAACTACTATATACTTAATGTTTTAAGATTATTGCATATAGATTAAAAAATATTTAATGGAACTAAAAGTGAAATTCTTATTCAATCCTTGATAGTTGATACTTGTACCACTAGTAATGAGTATTAAATAAGGATATTTCTAAGAAAAATGCATTAATTGGATTTTAAAATCCTAAAACATAAATTGATTTTAGGCAAGAAGTAGAAAATTAAAATATTAAAAGATATGGAAAGGAGATAGTAACAATTAACATTTGCTGATAATAAAAAAAAACCTGAGTACACTTTTCCTTGCACAACATGAACCAGCTCTGTGGCTCTGGGGTGGAAATGGGGTGGATTGATGCCACCAACTTCGATGTCAGCTCGCACGAAAGACAAGCCTAGAGTGTTGAGTCCTGGAAAATTGGTAGGGCTTGCTGAGACCACAGCTAGGCCTGTGTTTGAGAAGTTCTCTGACGCTTTTCTGAGTCCTGAGAAGACAAAGTCCTCAGTGATGACCTCGGAGGAGTTCTTGCATGGGAGAATGTAGTGCATGTTATGTGCTGTTTTGATGGCACCAAATCTTGGGTTTGGTATGCAGAAGTCTTGGACTGGATCAGGGTCAGAGGCAAATGAAATGGCCACATTGAGGGAGAAAATTGCAAGGAAAAGCCAAAGGGTGTTTTTTGATAACATTTTTCTGATCTCTTTTAATTTGTTCTTTTGCCTCTTTCCTCTTTTGGTTCAGTATTGTATTGGCTAAACTTGTGTGTTGAACAAAGAGTGTGTTGAGGTGGATTATATAGAAATGAAATGGATATGTTATGTGATATATTTTAATATTTAAGAAGCTTTTTAAATGAACCGCAGTACGCTCTTGGAATGATTACATGGTATAAGATGCAAGAGCTTTATTGCAGGATCTTAGGCACATATTCTGCAATTAACGCTTCTTTTGGTATTAAAACTAGTTCAATATGAGGTACTGGTACTCAACATTATAGGGTAGAATGTCATTGACATATTGAGGTTTCTATCAAAGACTTAAAGGATTATTGCATAGGTTTAAATGGCAATCATCAATTTTACCCTTATTCAATTAGTTTCTCAGTACTAAAATTAAAGATCTCCTGAAAATAATTGTCCACCAATTAAGATTTCAGTAACATATAGAAAAATCAAACTCGTTCAATAGAAAGATGATATATATATAGTTAACTCAGAATCCTTAATCACTTATTATACCAACTCACATTAATTAATGTTTCTAAACCATGATTCTAGCATATAAGATACGTTCTACATACGTACTAATGGTCGATTTTTATTTCAAGTACGTTGTTTGCTGTATTATAAGAATTTATTTATTTTTATCGGTAGGATTATAAGTACTTATTTAAATTAATGAAAAGCGATTAAATCATAGGCTATTCCACGCGTTGTATAAAGCGGCGCTGACAACAAGCATGATTAGAATGATTAATTAGGAATCTGTGTGTTAATTAAACAGGAAATGCTCCCTGCGTGCACCACCACGGGGATTAAGGAGCGGTGATGTTGTTACATTAGTGAGCCATTGAATTCATGGGCTCGTGACATGCATCCATCGATTGTATTTATGGTGCTGTTCTCATTGCTTTGCTTGTATGTGAAGGAAGCTATATAGGCATGCGATGGAGTTGGCAAAATTAGAATGATGAACTTTAATCCACGCATAGGTGACGTGATTATTTGTCAGCAATATTAGCGGAGAGAGGGAATCGTGGTCCTGTTCATAATACTGTTGAAGCGTATAAAATGAGACAAATTAAGTATATATAATACTGTTGTTGAGTGGTAGGATTGTGGAATGCCTTTCATTTTATACATGTATCTCAACTGAAATGAAATAAAAAAAAAATGGTTTAATTGGTAAAAACTATACTCATATAGTATAAGGATCGATGTGAGTTCAAATTATACTATCAATCTGAGAATTTTGTTGTCAAATGATATGTAAGTATTTTTATAAACATTTAGTGGACTTTAATGCATGATGAATTCATGAGATCCAATACATCTAAATTTTTTAGTTATAGGAAAAAGAAAGAAAAAAAGAAGACAATTGGAGGGGAGAAAGTCCATGCACGTGAATCATTATATATGATCGAATTTGTTACTTATTTTTTACACAATTTGTTGTGTCAACATGAGTGGTAACTGGAAAGTGGAAACACATTAGGATAGGTCTAAGAGTCAAAATTTGAATAGATTATACAGAGTTATAAATTCAAACTTTTTTTTTAATATAAGTCAATTCGAACTTAGTTGTCCTCGTTGTTAAAAAATAAAATAAATCTGCAATTCTGCATCTTTGAGCTAAAAGCCCATGGAAAGGCCAATGGAACTAAGCCTTGATTATTCTTGGCAATTAATCAGCTATTTTTTTTTTTTTTGGTGAATTGAAATTCATCAGCTAATTGATAAGAAAGAAATTAAAACATTTTGAAAAACAATTGAAGATGCTTCTTGTATATCTCTCGCATTCACGGCAATAAAGTAGCTATCTATTTTATCTATTTATCTTCTATTATATGGATAGCTTGTATTTAAGATAAAACGGATAGTTGTCTTCTAATAATTTGTATTTGAGATAAAAAGTTGTCTAATAATTTATTGAATAACAAAAAATTGTGTTTTTGTGTTGTCCATCTTTTATTTTTTCATTTGTGTTTTCCATGATTTTTTCTCACTCAAACATGAAAGTTACACTTGTCCGTTCCAGTGTTATGATTTTTAGCAAATCAAGCAAATTCTATGTATACTATACAACTAGAATTTGTTTTCGACAAGGAATTTTTTGTAAACAAAAATAAATAAACAAGTATGAGTGTGAAATTAGAGAAAAGAAATATGAGAATAGCATGACCTTTATATTTGGTGGGCTTCAAACTTAGTGAAATGTTGACCTATGCTTCATGCACCTCATGTTTTTCCGTCCTTAATTCATTATTTCACTTGGTTGCCTTGTCTCTGTAGTGTCTCTTTGCATTTGTTTTTATTTCCATGACCTGACTATTTGTACTATCACTAGAATTGTGTTGAAGTTACAAGTTTCATTCTTCCTCTTTCTTTTTCTTTCTGAAGTTAAAATTTTGAAAGCTATCTTGTATATCATGTAATGTGTAATAACAGGTATTACTTGCAACATAAAACAAGAGTGACGGGAGAAGTAGAGGCGAAGGAGGTATACAGTGTTAGGGGTGAAGAAGAAGAACTAGCAGGGTAATTTTGAGATATTGAAAATCATGAAGGTGCAGGTAAAAAGTAATAGGGTGCAGGTAGCAACAACATGAAATCCCATATGTTTGATTTTAGTATATGGGCCCAAAATATGCTTGGGCCATGGTGAGAGATCAAGACCAGCCCATAATCTCCCAGATTGGGAATAGCCAGTCATGGGAATCTCACGCGTGGGAAAAGATGCCTTGTTTGAGAGGAAGCACGTTTTCATGCTTCCGTACGTGCCATGCCATTCATGTGCATCTTGCTTTTACATCATAAGGAGACATATGTATGGGGCATGCATCTTGGTCGCAATAGATTCTTAAGTGGATTAGAACAGTAGAAAGGGTTTCACTCGACCGCGTCAAACATTTCTGCTTTCTGGGTTTCTGTGTCATGTTTCTTGTTATTACACACCATAAGTATTATGTCTGACTTTCATTTATTGAAATTAAATTGTTGATATAAACGTTGTGATTTTACACTAATAATATGAGATATTACATAATAATACAATTATAAATATTATATATTGATATTCTATTACTATTCTAATGGATAGGAACATAAATACGGAAAACTATGTAATTGGTGGAAAAGTTAGATCAAGAAAATAGGACAACAAGATAAGGAAAAAAAAAAGCGTTCAAAATGATAAATAAATAATACATGTATTAATAATGTAAAAGTCTTTTATATGTTTATTTAATTATAAAATGACATGTATATGGTAATTTAGTTGATTTTGATAACAATTATTTCTTCTTCTTTTTTTATTTTTTATTTTGCTAAATTTATATATCATATTAGTTGGTGTCTGTTTAGAAACAATGTACAAACATAAAAGTAATGTGAGGGATGGGTTGAATTGAATGTGAATTCAGTTGAATCCAACTTTAATTTAAACACACTCTCAGATGACAAAGCCATTACATCATATTCCAAAATATATAGACAGGATATCTGATGGTGCATGTCTTTTGTACAATAACAATCATGAAAATGAAATGCTTAGCTTAGCAAGTCTATCGGATAGAGCATTTCCATGCCTTTTACCAAGAGTTTATTTTCAGTTTAAATTATAATTTTAGTCCTTCTAATTTTTTAAATTTATGATTACTTTTGATTTTTTAATTGTAATATTTAGTTTTTTTATTTTATAAATTTATGATTTTATCCCCTGACATATTATTAACTAATAATTATAATTATTAGAGATATTAAATTATTAAAAATTTAATAAAATATTATTAACTCTAATGTGGTATTATTTTGGGTGGAGTCGCGTGCTACAGTAGAAGTAGAAGAGATGTTTTTGGAGCAGAAAAGAGCACAATATAATGAAAAATTAGGATTAATAATTTTTATTCATTTTTAATAATTAATTTGTAATTAACTTAATAATTTAATTAATTAAAATTATTTATTAATAATCTATCAAGAGGACCAAATTATCAATTTATAAAATTAAGAGAATTAAATATTACAATTAAAATCCAAAAAATCAAAATTATAAATTTAAGAATTAAGGACCAACCTTATTCTTATCAACCATCTACCACCAATGTAATTCCTCTTATAAATTTTTTCAAATTGTACAAAATTATAATAATATAAGTTGGTTACTAATTAATTGTGACCACCGATTGATCAAAGCAATAAAAGTTTTGATCACAGCAATAAATTAAAGAATTTATTTTCGATTAAACTAGCTGAACCCACGTATATTGAATTCATTATTTAATATAGGTTGTGGCTGTTATAAATACTTCTTCATAAAAATAATAATTTTGCAAGTTCTCTATAATTTTTTTTCTAACCTAATTTAAACACGCACTTAAAGTATTATTTAACTATATTATCCCCCCTTATCGAAATGTTTGCATTCGAACTTTATTTCAAAAAGAAAAATCGAAACTAGTCACTTATATATTATATATATGTCTCATTCTACAACACAACACAACACAACAGAGAAATGCGGAAAAACTATATCGCCCAAGAAAATTGCCATGGCACAGGAAAGTAATTAACTGAAAAAGATTCATAAATCACCACTACCAAGGTATGTTGGTCACCACAAATTCATATCCTTTTCGTGGTTTGTCGTAGCATCCAATACCTCACAATCAAAGCGTACACACTCACATTAATTTCTAAGGGAAAAAATAGTAAAAAAAAAAATAAAAAAAGAAAAGAAAGAAATTAACAAATTAAAGGGTACGAATACGTGTTGAGCTGAAAGCAGTGTGTGCACCAAAACTATGTTACATAAACGACACCTGTCCTTTACGTGGCGAAAGCTGCAATGTTTGTTCTCTGATTTTTTTGCTCTCTACATGGGACAATCTAAATTTTACAATTTATATATAAATATATAATACGTTGCGTCATTTAACAACTCTTTTATTCTTTAATAATAATAATAATAACGCCCTTCTAGCTTTTGTGGCGTCTTTGTTTGTGAGTTTGAACATATATACACTGTGCAAGTGTTGCCACCATTTTCAAAAACATCTAAAACAAAAACTCTTATTTTTCACTTCCTCACACATTCACTCTCTAAATTTGTTTTGGGGTACACAAGAACGTGTTTCGCTTGATCATCATTTACTAGCATTTTGGGGTGAACGTGTTGTTTTCAGGTATCTCTCTTTCTAAGCTTTTTTATTTTATTTTATTGTGAAATGTAATTATATATGTATACCTGTTGATCCTGTGTTTTTCCATTGCACCTTGGTTGGTTCCTTTCTATCTTTTGGTTTGAATAATAAGATACAAATTTAACAAAGACACAGGGTGCATGCTCGGTCCTTTAGTTGGTAGCCGATGGTTTTGGTATGATTTTGTTCGATTTAATTCTCTTTATTTGAATGTTCGTGCAACTGTGCAAGCATTAGGATTTGGTATAGTAGCTAGCATGTATATTTTACATTTTCTAATACACTCTTTATTTTGGATTGAAATTTAATATAAAAATTATAAAAAATTTAATTAGGGTGTCATTTCTTATTTATTGAGTTTTACTAATGATTTTATAATTTTTTGATAAATTGAAATTAATAATAGAAAGTGTAGAGAGAGTATTACAATGATTAATTAATTGTTGACTTGGTCAGCTATTTTTTTTTTTTTATTGGATCAGCTGGTTTAATTTGGTATACCTTAATTAATCTCGTTTTTCATAATGTTTTTCTTCTTCTTTCGAGTATTCCCTTTCAAGTTTTTTTAAACACGTGAGTTCTTTTATAATAAAAATGTATTCTCATTCAATCACAAGTCTTTTTTTTTTTTAATAAATTTATTAATTTTTATATTAATTACTAAAATTCATATCTAACATTTTTTTACTAATTGCTGACTGTATTTAAAATCAAACTTTTGTCAATATCATATCAATATTTGAGCCACTTGGTGTTTTCGGTGCCTAATGTGAACATGATATTTAAGGGATGGCATATTTTTGAATTTTTATTATTATTATTGTTGTTATTACTGTAACCTTCGTAAGGCACCTAATTAAAGAGTGAAATACTGAAATTTGTCTATAAACTTGTGTAAGAAAAAAAATTAAGCTTAATTTATAACTTATAGTATTAAACTTTATAGATTATTTTCAAACGTATTGCATTTTATCCTTTTCTTTTCTTACTAGCAAGAAATTTACGCAAAAATTACCATAATTTTCTAAAGCTTCTGAAAATCACAGCATGTTTGAAAATCAAGTAGAAAATGATTGAGGGAAAAAAATATTTTTCGTAAAAGATCAAAATCATTTGCTTTTGTTTTTAATTACGACTTTTGAGGGAAAAAAAATACTTTTTTTAAAATGATTAAAATCATTATTTTTATTTTTATCCGTTGGATCTGAAATGTACATCACAATAATTTAAAAATTGCAAATCAAACATGCAGTCAAACATGATTGTGACAAAGGGGGTCTAGTTTACTTAAAATTAAGTAGAGTATGTATAAATTTCTAAAACTGTATTCAATTTTTACGAATAAAAAAAATTATGACAAGGCCTAGATCTATATTTTTAACTCTTCATTTGGTACAACAGTAATGTTTATGGAGGTTCATACCTATTACCTACTGCACTTCTCTGTTATATGCCAATAAAGTATAAAACCGGTAGTTGCTTCGATATTTATAGGCACTAGACAAAGGGTAGCGGTGCAGGTTCCAACTTTCCGTGCTACTCGATACTCATAATATTCTTGACTTTGTAGTAATTTGTAAGTGGGATTCAGTGGAGAAAAAAAAAAAATTCTCCTCCGTGGAACAAGAATCAAGATCAACATTTGTATCTCCATCATCTAGTTTTGGATAATATTAAATATTACGGAAAATATGTTCATATCCTTTGTTGCACCCGACAAAGGAAAAAGGAGTTGATTCTCTGGGAAATTTTATATTATTTCAAAGTTTTCTTTCTCTCTCTTTTTTTTTCATTGATTACTAACCGTTGATATTGTTGCTCACCAAAATGCAGTGCTGTTTTGATTATTCATAGTAGTGTAGAGATTAACGTGGGAATATCATAAGAAAAGAAAAGAAAATGTAAGGGCATTTAGCTTTAAAATATAATCAGTCATAAAATTAAGGTGCAATTAATTTGTTTATGAGGAAATATGTTATGCATCTAGAATTGTATGGGAAGTTTATTGACTTTTATAATAATTTTTTTTATTTTAAAAGTTATATTAATATCAACTATGATTTATAATTAAATTTATAATTAAAATTGTTTATAATATTGTACAATTGTCACTACAATGGCATTGGTGATAGACCTTAGAAATGGAAAATGTCTATATGTAATTCTGGTGCAACATCCGCAAGCGAAAATGGCGCTGTTGTATTGAAGCAGCTCATCACTGATGATTGACACGTTTCCGTCATTTTGATCGTGCTATTTGTATTTATATCTAGACTCTAGTAACACAATGACAAAATAAGAATTAACAAAAAAACTGGTAGGTTTTTTCTCTTACTAACTTGTGTTCTTACATGCATTTCAACAAAATTGTGTATGCTTCGTCATAAAGCTAAAGGCATGGTGAATGACTAAAAAGAAAAAGTAAAAAAAATAGTGAAATCGATCTCTTAATTTATTTGTAACCATAAAACTAAAATAAAATATACTAAATTATCTTCACAGTTTACTTTAAGAAAAGTAATTATGTTAAACACTACAACATCTTTTACAATTTAATGAATTTATTGTTTCTTTTTATTTCTCTCTGTTACATCATGTGTATTTTATTCCACAATTGTCTCTCTCCTTTATAAGAATTTTATAGTATATCTAATAAAGAAATTGAAGAGAATATGCTGGTATCATATAAGAAAAGGTAGATTTGTAGATATCCAAATATAGTTACTGAGAATAAATTTAGTGTTAGTAGTCCCATTGATTTTGTGGGAAAAGTCGAATATGACACATAATTTACTACTTCCATCACAAGAAAGATCACCATCATAATAATGTTGTTATATATTATCTTTTCTATAAGGGATTTAACTCGGTGGAATGGTGAGTTATTTCTTAACACCTATCTTCTTGTATTTGATTCACACCTATAAAAAAATACTATTATCTTTTCTCCGCTTACTAGCTCATTTTTTTTATCTTTCACAAACAACACTTAAGAGGTTGTGTTTGAGTTGAAATCTTTGCAGCAAAGAGAAAGAGGAGACAGATCAAGAAGAGCATATATGGTGGTGCCTGAGTCTGAGATGAATTCCCAAAACGAGGTCGAATCGCCGCTACAATTGGAGGAGCAACAACAACACAATAACAACAACAAGAACCATCCATTCTCATCACTAGGAAGACAATCTTCTTCGATATACTCGCTCACCCTCGACGAGTTCCAACACACGCTATGGGAGAATGGCAAGAATTTTGGGTCCATGAACATGGACGAGTTCCTCAGCAGCATATGGAGTGCAGAAGAGAATCAAGTTTTGAACAATTCCGCCTCTAACCACAACAACAACAACAACATGAACAACTTGTCTTTAGAAGCTTCAACAGAGAAAGGTGTGATAAGGAAGCAACCAAGCCTTCCTCGGCAAGGTTCTCTAACACTTCCTGCACCTTTGTGTAGGAAAACAGTGGACGAGGTTTGGTCTGAGATCCACAAAGGACAACAATCTCAACAACAACAACAGCAACAGAACAATAGCACTAACAACAATTGCGGCAGTGCTGGTAATAATAATATACAGAATACCGAATCTGCCCCTCGCCAACCTACCTTTGGAGAGATGACTTTGGAGGATTTCTTGGTTAAAGCTGGGGTAGTTAGGGAACAGGGTGGAATGGCTGCAATGCCTGTTCAAGCTTCAGCACATCAGCATATGCAACAATATGGCATGTATCCAAATAACAACCCTACAATGGGGGCTTCTTTTGTCGGTAGGCCGGTGATGGGGATGGCTGGTGGCGTAGGTGTTGGCGGTGGTGGAAGAAATGTGGTTGCACCGCCTTACCAGGCGGTGCCTCAGGGTGCAATTGGGGAGTCTTCTGTGTATGCTGGAAATGGAAAGAGGGATGTTGGGTATCCACCGGCCGCGCCGGGGGTTTGCTTTGGAGGGAGGGTGGTGAATGGCGGCGGTGGCTATGCGGCAGTGAGTAATATTGGAATGGTGGCGCCGGTTAGCCCGGTTTCGCCGGAGGGGATAGGAACCGGCGAAAACTCTGGTGGGCAGTTTGGGATGGACATGAGTGTGTTGAGAGGGAGAAAGAGAGGGTTGGATGGTCCTGTGGAGAAGGTGGTGGAGAGAAGGCAGAGGAGGATGATCAAGAACAGAGAATCAGCAGCCAGATCTAGAGCAAGAAAACAGGTATGCATATATATACCTTGTTGACTGATTTCACAAACTGCATTAATTATAATGTAGCTAGATGTCTTATTAATTATCATCTTATGAAAACTATACTTGTTGCTTATTTGATTCTTACTTCTTAAAGATAATGTGCAATGTGCATTGCTTCTTGTGATTAATGCCATACATATATTCATTCTTTACAATATTTATTCTTGTGAGTCATTGCACTAGCCACTGGGATAGGTTTTGTGAAGATGTCAAATTGTCAATAAGAGTGTTATGGAGACTATTCTGTTGGCTGCAACATGCCTAGGTGCATTGTGGTTTTCAGTTGGAGAGTTCCCCCATGACTGATAATTTGGTAAAGGGCACAACAGTTAGGCAGATTAATTATAACAGTCCATTTTTTAACATTATATTATTTTACACTACTGTTTACATCTTCTTTATTGATTGACTTTTTCCTCCTTTATTGACAAAAGAGAGGGTGTAAAGGGGGAGGGTAAAAAGCTGTGAGAATAGCCTCTTTTTTTATTTATTTAATTAATGATAAACTGTTTGCCAGTGATGGGGGAAAAGGTACATAAGTAGGGATCACCACCACGAAAGATAAGTAGGGATAACATTTTAGAATTCTTGCCCTTAGAAAACTTCCCAAAAAGTTGAAACAGAAGGAATGGAATTGCACTACAGGGTAACAAATGAAATTGCACCACAGGGGTAACAAATTTTAAACTTTTATAAAACAAAATGCTTGCTTGTTAATTCATTCTTATCTTCACATAAGCTATATGAACCGTTGAATGTAAATGGGGTCGGGGTGGGGGGAAGTGGAAGAGAAATGAATGGCCAAGATTAATTATTGTAAGAAATTTATATGTATTTTGCCTTAACTAGATTTCATGATCTGTAAATATTCTACAAATTATTGTTGATGAGGATGAACTTCCTTTGCGTGACATAACCTTTATCTATTTTGCCTTGGCAGGCATACACTGTTGAATTGGAAGCAGAATTGAACCAATTGAAAGAAGAGAACGGCCAACTTAAACTAGCTCTCGTATGCCTACTAAATTGTACTTTGATTAATAATTTGATCAATAATGTTGAATATTTTTCTTTTTTTCTTATTCTTTATTGTACTAATAGTAATTTCATATCTAACATGGATCATGCTTCTATCTCTAGGCCGATCTTGAGAGGAGAAGAAAGCAACAGGTAACTAACATGCTTATTCAGTTACAAACTTTTATTTGTTCTCAGATTTAGGTAAACTTGATTGTAAGGTTGTCCTTTCAATTTCCATAACCATAAGAACAATTCAATATGAGAACCATATATTTAATATTAATATTGGCTAGAAAGCAAATTACAAATATTAACTAGTATGTACAACAATGTGATCAATTATTTTATTTCCCATAAGGATATAAAAAAAATATTCTATCTTCATTTTAACCAAACAGCTGTAGTTTTTTAAGTTCTGAACTTCCAATGACCTTGTGCAGCATTTAGATCAGGAAGTGAATGGAAGAGTTCAAACCAACGCTCAGAAGGCCAAAAAGAAATTGAGATCATTGAGAAAGACCCTAAGTTGCCCTTTATGAGAAAATTAAAATTAAGGATCTACATGTGTAACCTGCAGTGACAGTTCTTTAATTAGATTTTAGTACATAGAGGAGTTGGTTGTGGTGGATATTCTTGTGTTTTGCTTGAACAAGACTCAATGATGCAAAAGCAAGAAGGAAGCATGACATGGAAAAAACTCAAGACTAATGCCAAAGCCAACTAAAGGGAACAGGAACACAATTGCTAAAGCAAGTTCTTGACCTTTCAAGGATTAGATGACTTTTTTCAAATGAGTGACTAGTTAGTGGAATATAGTAAATATATATAGTTTGCTTGTATTATTGATGACATTTTCAATGTCAATAAAATAAAATCATAGTTGCCTGTATGACTGTATTAATATTGTGCAATATTATATATATATATATATATATATATATATATATATATATATGTGTGTGTGTGTGGATGTGTGTATGTGTGTATTAATAATTATCATTTATCAATGGCCCTTGACGTATTCATGTTGATGAAATAAACCAAAGGGCGTGTTCGTGAAAGAAAAATAAAATGAAATCCAAAAATTAATACTCTTCACTTAAACAATCGTACCAAATTACTATAATGCTTTAACTTTCTCTTGCCCCGATTATTGCTTGTTTATGTATATTGGAGATTTTCTAACGCCGGTTGCATTATAATCAATATCAGTAACACTTTTAACTCAAGTTAATCGGAGTTGGTAGTAGATGAATTCAAAGATAATATGAGGAAGTTGAAAAATAAGAGGCTTTTTATAAGTCCATTATGACAGTTTAGGAGGCTAGAACCGAAGTCCATTATGACAGTTTAGGAGGCTAGAACCGTTGACCTTGAGGATGATGCATAGCGTTGCTTAAATTAATAAATAAAATAAAATAAAAAGAAAGATAAAAGAAGAAGGAGAAAAAAGAAGAGAAAAAGAACTAAAAAATAAATTGTTTGGAATATATAGAGATAATAATGGATTTAATCCTTCATTAAATTTATATTTTTTTTTCTCTTCCGTCCTAAGACACTTTTCGTCAATCTATATCTCATTTTATTAGTTCTTGTTTAATTATCTTTTTTTAAGTAAGTTTTGGTTTACTTCTATTTCTCTTTGTGTCGAATTGTTGGTAATATACTCTTATTCTTATTGGAGTATCTAAGAGTCGTTTCATTATGTGTCCAAACCACTTCAATCATACTTCCTCATCTTTTCACTCACCGGTACCACTTCTACCTTCTGTCGAATATCTTCATTTTCGTATAACCACACATCCACCTAAACATCCTCATTTCTACTATTCCTATTTTATGTTCATGTTACCTATGTGCGACCAACATTCAACTCCATATAACATTGCAGGTCTTACAACTATTTTATAGAATTTTCTTTTTAACTTAAGAGAAATTTTGCGGTCACATAAATTTCCAGATGAACTCCGTCATTTCATCTAACCTGCTTTGATTATATGATTTACATCCTCATCAATCTCTCCACCTTTTTGCAAAATTGATCCCAAGTATCTAAAAATATCTTTTTAGGTACCTCTTGACCAAGTAAATGTACAGGATCTTATCACCATCTCTTACCAGCGAAAACTCACATTTCATATACTCAGTCTTGCTCTTGCTTATTGTGAATCCTTTAGACTGTAAAGTGTTTCTCTACAATTCAAGTTTCCTATTAACATCATCTTTGATCTCATCAATAAACACAATATCATCTGCAAATAACATATACCACGACACTTCCTCTTGAATATTTTTTGATAGTTCATCCATCACTAAGACAAAGAGCCGAACCTTGGTGTACACCAACGTGATAGGAAAATCTCTGGATGTTCCATTACAAGCTTTCACACATGTAGTAGCTCCATCATACATATCCTTGATTGCATTAATATGCTTTAATGATATTTTTTTTCTTTTCAAGAGTCCACCATAAAACTTTTCTTGGAACCCTATCATATGCTTTCTTAAGATCTATGAACATTATATGTAAGTCTTTCTTATTTTCTCGATACATTTCCATTAATTGTCGCATCAAGAAATTAACTTCCATGGTACATCTTCCTGACATAAATTCAAATTGATTTACAGAAACATTGGTCCTGCTCCACAAGCAATGCTCAATAACTCTCTCCAACAACTTCATAGTATGGCTCATGAGCTTAATGTTCCATTGTTTTTTAAATAAGCATAAGTATATTTTCCTCCAAGCATCAGACATATTATTTGATTGAAGAATCTTATTGAAAAGATTGGTCAACCATTTTATTGTCACATCTTCCAGGCATCTCCACACTTCAATAGGGACGCCATCGGATCCCAAAGCTTTATTATTCTTCATCCTCTTCAAAGCCTCCTTAACTTCATGTGTATTAATTCTGCGCACAAATCTTATATTCAAATCATCATAAGCACCCTCCAATTCCACCTCATTTTTATCGTCATCCCCATCAAAAAGGTTATTAAATTAGTTTAGCCATCTTTCACTTACATCTTCATCTCTTATCAAAAGTTTTTTTTTTCATCCTTAATACATCTAACTTGAGTTAGATCTTTACTCTTCTTGTCCCTCGTTTTTGCAAGTTTATATATATCTTTTTCACCATCCTTGCTCTCAAGATTTTTTTACAAATCTTCAAAAACCTTGCCTCTAGCTTCTCGCACTGATTTCTTTGCATTTTTTCTCGCTACTATAAACTTTTGCAAGTTTTCATCATTGAGACTTTTATGCAAAATAATTTTGAATTTTAATTAGAATATGTATGTTAAACACAGAAGCTGAAAGTGTTGGCATTGGATCATAATTATATCACGGGTTGTTATCAGAATAAAAATGCTTTTTACACACTTAAGGTGCCTTTGGTTTAAAGGAATCAAAGACGAGTGAAAACGAATTGAGATTAAAAGAAATGAAATATTTGAATTAAAGTAAAGTATAAAAATATGAAACTTATATCAATTTTGAAACTTTAATCTTAAATGTATCTAAGTGTAATTAATCCTATAACTACCTTTATCATTTGTCAATTATTGTCTGTTTGTTTTAGCATAGGTAAATTATTTCGTGCAGACATAAATAATGCCTTGGTGTTTGGTGCAACAAATTTATAAAATAAATAATATTGAATGAGTGGATTTCATTCTTTTCACTCATTAGACATTGAATTTTTTTTATCCTAACATTTGTCTTTTTGTTTATCTTAAGGGTATAATGGTATTTTTGTAAATATATTATTATTTTCATTCTATTTCTTACTCATGTATGTTCAAACAAACATCTTAACATTCAATTTTTTTTCTTTTTCTTTTTTAAATTATCTCTATTTTATTTTATATTCTTTATTTTCTCATCTCTATCAAATGCATCCTTATTAAGGGTCGCTTTGATAGTTGCTAGATTTTGATTTTGAAATATAATTTTAAATTATAAAGTGTTCTTAATAAAAATAGAGTTTTTAACTTATTTTAAAAGACTTTTACACTCATTTCAAAATCAAGAGAAAAGAATTTATAAATTTAGTTTTTAAACACTTAATCTCCCCATATCATTTGATAATGACAATTCTTGTAGTCAACACTATTGTCTCCTTCATTGATATTGTTATCACCACCACCACACACTGGTATTGACACTCTCATTGCTACCACCGTCATTACCATCACTACCATTTCAATTATCTGACATCATTATTGTCACTATCACCATCATTATTGACATCAATACTGTTGTTATCACCACTGTCATCTTCATAATTAATTGGTTCCACTATCACCACTACCATCGTCATCATTAGTACTAGTGTTTCCATCATGGCTATTGTAACGCCTTAGACTTAAGAGGATATTAAGTTTTGTTCATGTGTGCATAGATGGTTTGTTTGCATAGGCACATCTTGTGCTTTTGTTATACACTTATATTAACAAAAAAATAACTTATAAAAAAATTGTTTGGAATGGAATGGTTAGATTAAGAGTGACAAATTGATTTATAATTTTAAATTTTTAATAACAAAGATTGTGACATGTTTTAGTCATCATTATTTATAAATTAATTATTTAAAATTTAAATTTTTGACAATGTTAGTATAAATTAATGGAAGGATCAACAAAGATTCATTCACATGTAAAAGATCAAAATAGAAAAATATAAAAACATAATGAATCAAAATGATATTTTAACTTATATTTTAAATATAACTAATGCATTCAAGATAATTATTTATTATAAATTTTAATTATATAAAAATACAAGTTTATTATGTATAATACGCTCACTAAATTATAAGTATATTAAAAATCCAACTATAATGT
>PYAF01000329.1:2609531-2620059 GCA_007407185.1 Glycine tomentella
TAGGATATTCTGATTATATATATTGATTCATTGCCCATGGTTTAAAATTGGTGATATCTTTCTGTAAAATCATTAATTGTCATTGCTTTTACTAATTTATTGCAGATACCAGGGTTGGTGAATGTAGATTTTGCTGATGTTCGAGCTATAATGGCCAATGCAGGTTCTTCACTAATGGGGATAGGAACTGCAACTGGTATGTATGGAAACTGCAATGTAGCCTCCAATTCTTGATCTTCTATTTGATTCATAATTATGCAATGATTGGAATCTGAAGTAGCTTTTGATCCTCTGTTTTGATTACAAAAATATTGTATAATGTGTAGAGAGTAGTGTGATTGTGTGATACTCAAACTATATATGTTCGACGGGGCTCATAAGCCTTCATGTCCAAAAGGAAAGGATTTATACAAATGAAATGATTTTTGGGGCATGGCTGGCATTGCATTATAACTATTTTTTGTATACCCAACAAAGCAATATGAAGGGTGTAAGCATATGAAACAAAATACTAAGCCAGTGATCCAATTTTAATTAGTAAGGTCAAGTACTAGTGTTGTATTACAAGCCCAAGTCCACTAATACAAGTACTAGTATATAACCAACCCTTAATAACTAAGGAAATAAACCAGGAAACAATTCCTTAGGCTGCTTCGTCATTTATATGACTAATTGATTTCACAGAATATTCTATGATAACACAAGTATATTCCGAAGATATGCTAATATATTCTAAAGTACTCTGAACTCTGAAGATATTCCTAATATATGCTGTAATGGTTAACAGAATACAATTTTTATACCTATTCTACACCACTTTCTGTTTTTCTTTTTGTAATATTAAACTGTAAATGCATTGCCTTATGTAAGGCTACTTACCATCATTTTTTTGGCCCAGAATTTCGAGGGCATTCTAATTTTTGAGCTACATATATTATTGAATTTATCACATGGCTTCTTTTTGTGTTTAAGGAAAATCAAGGGCAAGAGATGCTGCGTTAAATGCCATCCAGTCACCTTTACTGGATATTGGTATAGAGAGGGCTACTGGAATTGTTTGGAACATAACTGGTGGGACTGATCTGACCTTGTTTGAGGTGGCTACCTATCCCTTGGCTCTTAAATATTTGTTTCCATTGTGCCCATAATTTTTTCCCTTCTTTTTATTATTATTATTGGCTTCCTTTTTTCCTATACTCCTTTAGAATTTGCATCATAAGGACTAAGGGAAATTAATAGCGTAGAGCTGTCAAATGGGCTGGCCCGGCTGGCCAAAGTGTGGAAAGCAGGCCGGCTCAGCCTTGCATGAATTTCTTATGGGCAAATTTTTTGTCCGCCCAACCTGACCTGTTTGCCTGCTGGGCCGGGCTAAATTGACTCATTTTTTTGTTTAATTTTGCATGAATTTTAAAAGGAAAAAAATAAGGAAATAATAATACCAGGTCAATTGACCTAGTAGTTTTCGAGCCTAAATTTCACTGGCCTGTCTAGCCCTCCAGGCCAGGTCAGACCAAATTGGCCCAGTTGCTTTTAAGCCTTTGATTTGATAGCATGGCCTGGCCCAACAACAGCTCTCTTACTAGGAGCTTCATGATACTCAATTGTAAATACATTTTTCCTGAGACAGTGCCATATTTGTTGGCATGGTGTCGTGCATAATTTATACTGTGATTTGTCAGTTTCCCATGGATATGATATTTAGTTGACAAAGCAAAATCTGGTGCTTATAAATTCTATTGTTAAAAGACAATCCACCTATCTTGTGACTGCAATTCCATAATTTTGCTTTTCCATTAAGTATTTTGTAATTTTAATTGAGCTAATACCTGTTTGAGGAATACTTGGCCTTCATGATAAGCTATCTATTGAATTCATCATGCTCTTGGAGACTACTATGTAGTATGTATGGTACCCCTTTTGTATGCTATGGCTTTTAATATAATAGTTTTTTTATTTACAGGTAAACACGGCAGCAGAGGTTATATATGACCTCGTGGACCCTACTGCTAATTTAATATTTGGAGCAGTAATAGATCCATCACTCAGTGGTCAAGTAAGTTAAGCTTTGTAAATCTGTATCATTAATTATATGAAGTTGTAAATAATATGCAGTGATTCCACCAGAAATGAATTGCATCACATACCCACTCCTGTGTAATGTGTATAACTAGAAACAGATATAACACCATTGTTCCTTGATAAGTTATTCATTAACAGATTTAGAAAAGGTTATTCAATATGTTGTCTTTGCAAGTGTATAGAGACTAGTTAGCAATCAATTTGAATTTCTAAAATATTACTATAATCCTTTCATTGTTTTGGGTTAATTTCACTAAGTGAATGATCGTTAGCTTAAAAGAAATCACCCAATACAATTGACTTCAAATATTAATTATTTAGTCCTCAAAGGAAATAAGAAAATGTCCTACTTTCACATTGTGGATCAGAAAATCTGAGTACTATTAGGAGAAAAGAATTAAAAGTAACATATTGCTTGTGTATAAGTGGGCCAAGTTTAAGAATAGTGTTTCTCTTTCAATATGAGGTTAGAGAATAATAAAGTTCAATATATGCTTTACTCTCCTAACAGAATTTTTAATATATTAGATGATAGTGGTAGAAAAGATTAATAATTTTGGGTAGTTGGACACATTAATAGTCATAATATGGAAGAGAATGGACTTTTATTAAAGATAATTATTTGCTTGAACTGTATGTAAGACTTTAATTTTACAATATGTACAATTGTACATACCAGTATCTTTTGCTGAATTTGAGATCCTGTAATGCTCATTTCTTATTACAAGCTAATTGTAGTAATCTTTCTTTATGTATGATGAACTTGTCCAGTGATTATTTGTGTTGGTATTTGGGGTTGAATGCTCTTCAAACTACCATTTCTAAAAGTTAGTTTAATTATTTGAACATATAATACATTGTGGTGAACCATGAAAATCGGCTTCATACAGGTGAGCATAACATTAATTGCTACTGGATTCAAGCGTCAAGAGGAGAGTGAAGGGAGGCCTCTGCAGGTAAGGATCAACTCTTCCCACTGACCCTGTTCCTGTCATGCATACGGAATACTGTAATTCTGTTTTTTTTTTTTTTTTTTTTTTCTTCTGAGCACAGGGCAGTCAACTCACTCAAACAGATTCAACCTTCGGCACCAATTGGCGGTCTTCCTCTTTCACTGATGGTGGTTTGTTTGAGATACCAGAATTCCTAAAAAAGAAAGGAGGTTCACGCTATCCAAGGGTGTAATCCTTTTCATCCTAATTTCTTTGATCCCTTGCATTTCTTCAGCCTTGGATATACATAGCATTGGTCTAGTTCTTAGGTCCCTGTCTTGCCCTTTTCAGATTTTAGTCAGAGTTGTGTATATAGTTTGTTCATGAAAGTTTATTACTTTCCACTGTGCAGACTTGTGCGCCGTGCCTAACTGGAGGTATTGCAGCATGGATGCTTTTCTTGGCATATTTGAATAAGTTTATTAGCTTGTACAGAGAATATTTCAGTAATGCTGAGAGCTTGCTATAGTTCTTTGGCTTGTTATAGAAAATTCGTTATTGTTGTTCATCAAGGTAATTATATTCTGCTATATTTTCTTTGTTGTTAATAATACCTAATGGTATCATTTGTAACATGTATATAATATAAGGTTCAATTTAAATAGACAAATTTTAACATTTAGCTCTAAAAAAATCATCTCCTTTTAGCCTTATTTATGGAAATGTGTCTGGTATGAGCTTCATCTTTAACAAAAAAACATCTCCTTTTGGTTCCTTAATTATGATAATAGGAAACACACTTGACACATTTCTCTAAATGAGAGACAACAAAAGAGGATTTCTATAGGGACTAAAAGAAGACATTGTCTTATTTGTATTGGAAGGCAATATATATATATATATAGAGGGGATCATTTTACACCGGTGTAAAACTTTTTAGTTTTACACCATTCAATAACTTTTTACTGGATAAGTATTTTACAAAATTCACAGTTAGATTGAAAGCTTATATCATGTAGATCATATGTCTTAAGCTTATATCATTTTACACCGGTGTAAAATGATCCCTCTCATATATATATATATATATATATATATATATATATATATATATATATATATATAGTAAAGCAAATCAAAGAATATTAGTGAAAGATCGGATTCCTCAAGGTCCTGGTTTCAATTTGAAATTTACGTGTGAAAAATAAAAACACTATAAAGAGTCTTTGCCTTGTGCTTTGATCATACTTGTGAAATTAGTTTCTCATTGGGTGTTTGGTAGAAAGGAAAGAAATAAGTGAAAAAGTAGAGTGGAAGGAAATAGGGATGAGAGAAATAAAGTGAATAGCAATATGTGAGAATAAGAATGTTTTGTTTAAGAGAAATAAAAAACAGAAAAAATAAGAAAAAAATATTTAATTAAAACAATTGATTCAACTCTGCAGGAATATCTAGAGAAGCATTTGTGTGAGCAATGTGCAGCGCATAATTAATTTTTGCAATCATATGCAAGTTTGGGTGAGCGTTAGTAAAATTAATTTTGTTTAAATTGATTTTGAAGTGATAGAATTTATGTTTGGATTTTTTTATACAATCAAGTTAAAAGTAAAATTCAGTATAATTTTTGTGATCTAACATAAAAATTACTTAAAGTTACTTCAACTTAGAATTAATTATGGATTCAAAATTAATGTTGAAAAATTTTTGTAACGTTGAATCAATCAAACATGTAAAAATTGATCTAAAATCTGTTATGGACCCAAAATTGATTCTACAACATGAAATCAAACACAATATGTGTGCAGTGCATAATCAGTTTCTGTGTGTGCGATGTATAATCAGATTATTGTTTTGAAAATAATCATTGGATATCCAAAACTAAATACCTACGGAATTAGATTTTTAGAATTTCTGATGATTGATTATGAACAAAATTAATTGATTATTTTTTGCAAGAAATGCTTATCAATGTTCATTTCCAAGCACTTTTGAATAGAAATAAAAGTGTGGCATCCACAACTTTGTATTTTTCTTCCTCCTTATTTCAATGCTACCAAACGATGGTATTAATGTCCACGATATTTCTTCCTTTTTACCTTTCCTCCTCCCAACATTTTCATGCTACGAAACGGACGGTAGAGTTGAGAGAATAAAGAGCAATCTGGTTCTCTATAAAGCTCTTATGATGGTAGGGTTCAAGGAAGGGTCGGACCCGTTACTCATGAGTACACTATAGTATAGGCAACCTTATATTACATTTGTTAGATACCCATACATGATTGTTTTAGCTTAGTAGTCTTGAGTCTTATTTTCATAGTATATAGTAATTCTATTGGTTTGAACAAGATTTTTTCTTATATGTGTGTGTGTGTGTTGGGGGGTGTGGGTGTTGTGTATTCTGTCAAAAAAAAAAAAATTGTAGTGGTGTCAAAAAGATCCAACGATTTGCATTAGTTGATTTTTATTTAGTTTTTAGGGGCATTAATTGGTTTTATCAACTATTATTTAAAAGAAACAAAAAAGGTAAACAATACTAATTTCCACTAAAAGAAAATCGTGGTATTGTTAACTCTTTGACAAGTGCACCAATTATTTCTAATTTTATGCGAATGAAATGAATTAAATTTGATATTTGTCTAATACTAACGCGGAAACATAAAATTCAACATAAATAAAGATAATTAAGCAAGACACATTAAAGAGATAGAACGCAAGCACTTAGAGAGATGAATCATCGGTTGATACAAAATTAGGTGACGTGTTGGGTGCTCAACTTACCAAAACTATTATTGATTCAATGTTTGAGATTTTTCACCATTTAACCTTATTCAAATTATTACCTTCATCCGCTAACCTATCCTAACCATGATCCCTCATGTGAAAGAACATAAATTACTTAATTTGACTCCTAATACCTTAAGAGCTACATCAAATAATTTGCATTAAGAGTAAAGATGCATATTTTAGGCTCTATCCCTAAATATGGATTACCTAGATGTTCTTTTCCAGTTCTTAGGATGTAAACATTTTCCAATGCATAAACCTATAACACGACATGTGCATGAATGATTAGGCCACAAACATGATAATAAACTTAGAAAAGGAACAATAATATCAAAATAACATTAAATAGATAGTGATAATCATTACATCAAGAGTGTTTGGTTGTTAAGCTCCTAACAATGGATGGTTTAGCCTCCCATTGTCATGAGATGCTAACAAATATAAAAAGGAAGCAAGAGGAATGGAAGAGAATGAAGAAAAATGGAGGAAGGAGTCCCCAAGTGAGTGGGTTTTCTTTCTTCTCTCGTGTCCTAACTCTTGCTCTATCTGTCTATTTTCTTTTGCACAATGCTCTCCCCTTTTTATCTTCAAAATGCTACACAATCATGTTTTTCGACAATGACTGTGCACTAAGCTTGCGTGTATGTGTGCACTAAACTTGCATGTGCGCGCTAACCTTGCATGCAAAGTCCAGCTAGCTTAAGTGATTGCGCACTAAGCCGCCAAATGTGTCCTTAGTGCGCATGCACGTTGCAACTGACCTCCAGATTAACTCTTTACACTGAGAGGGCACTATCGCGCTGAGCGCACTGGTCCAGTTCTTCAACATCTTCCAACCTCCTGTTGTATCACTTTCTACAAAAAATAGAACTAAAACACTATTAAATTTACTAAATTTAGCATCCACTAGATAAAACTCATCAGGAGCTAAATTCCTAACTTTTTAACTCAAAAGAAGCGTTAAAAGAGAGGAAATTAGATAATTACTATGTGATTTAGATATACAAATTATGTATGCATAGCAATTATCAATATCTATAGTGATCATTGGCGTTACCAAGAAGGTAGGAATATTGTACAGACCCAGCAAGACACCAAGACCTCTAGTCAATTTAACCTCTCTCTAAAAAACCTCTCACCTCTCTCTAAAAAAAACTTTCTTCGTCTAAAGGAGATCTCTCCCTCCTTAGGTGATTCCCAATGGCTTTTGCCACCGTGGGAGAGATCCTCCTTGTCTCTTTATGTGATAATTTCTTTGTGTGGTACGCTGGTTGATCTTTCTTCCTTAGTTCGTTTTATAGAGTAGTTTTGAAGATTTCTATTTTTTCGTTTTCTGTTGTGACCCTTCTGTTTCAGCTCATCTTCGTTCATATCTGTTTACTGAGCCTTACAATTCTTTTATTTTTGGATTCAATTTTTTTTTTCTGATCTTTGGGTCTTTTTTCTTGGAGTTTTTCTTCTTCCTGATTGAGAATGTAACACTGGTTTGTCTTATGTGAATTTCTCATGGGAAATCAAAATATAAGAATCTTTCTAAAGCATTTAGACCCAAACCCTCATCTTTGGGAGTGATTTCAGAAAATGCTGAGGCTCAGGAAGTTCCCACTATTCTCAGATGAAGAAGCTGCCTCCTCTATTAGCGATGATACAACAACTCAGTGTGAAAACTCCATCCCTCAAGTGAAGAAAGGTGATGCCTCAACATCTTGGGAGAATCTGTTTAAAGATAATAGATAACCCTTAAAAGGTTTCACCTTACATTATTCACCAATAACTTCAGATGATGAAATCCAGCTTGAGATGTAAGATGTAAAATCTCTTGAAGAGATTTGGGTTTGAGTTTAATAGGATATGTTTCTAGACATTTCCAAGGTAAGAAAGCACTCCTTGAAGTTTGCCAGAAATGGGGGTGTTAATTACACCTATTCAATTCATGAAAGTGGTTGGTTGGTATTCAAGTTCGATGATGAAGAAAGTATGAACAAGGTGCTAACTAAGGGTCCTTATGTCATTTTCCAGTAGCCTTTGCTCTTGAAAGTCATGCCAACTTTCATTGATTTTGGTAATGAGGAACTTAGTCGCATTCTAGTTTGGGTGAAGCTTCGTAATCTGCCTTTGGAGCTTTGTAATTCTCAATCTCTTGGCAAAATTTTATCTAGAGTTGAAACTCCTCTTCGTACAGACCAACTTACAACCACTATGGGGTATATTTCTTTTGCAGGGCTCTTGTGGAGGTTGATGCCTCTAAAGACCTTATTGATGAAGTTTGATTTAAACTTCCTACCAATTGTCCATGTATCCAAAAAACTAAATATGAAAGCATCCTTATTTTTTGCAGCCATTGCAAAATGATTGGACACTCTTTGAGAAATTGTAAAGCTTCAGGAGGAGTAAAGCAAGACAATCAGAAATCTCAGCTTGAAGTGATAGAGAAGATTGTCCCTACCTCTACAGTGGTTGAGCCAACACCAACATGTCAAGAATCTATTCCTCAACCCATAGCAGTGGTTGAATCAACTACAATTCCTAACCTTCCTTTAAATCAACCAGTTGTTGCTTAGGCTAACTCCCCAAATCAAAACGACCTACAACAACAAATAGTCATTGAAAATGATCCCAAAGTAATTTCCTTGCAACTTGCAACTCTTGACTAAGGGTTTGTTCATCCTAAAACCAAAGTTCTCAAGAAAGCTCTCAACAAACAACCACTGGAAAGCAAGGAGAACTACAACAAAGAGGCTCAGATCGAACTAGAGAAGGGGTCATAATCAAACATAAGAAACATGTTAAGAAGGTATCTTCTCATCATCCCCAATCATTATCTCTTCTTGGAATATCAAAGGCTTCCACTTGCCTCTAAAGCACCAAGGGATGCAACACTTCCTTAGCATTAAGGGGGTGGATGTCATTGCCATTTTGGAAACAAAACTTGATGATATTTTTGTTACTGAAATTATGCAGAGGAAATTTATTGACTGGGAATTTACCCATAATTTTGCTTATCACAATGCTGGTTGAATTTTTGTTCTGTGGAAGTCTGACTGTGTGGCTCTCACTGTGTTAGATTCGTTTGCTCAATTTATTCATTGTTCTATCAAGTGTAAAGTCACAACCAAGCAATTCCACATTTCTTTTATATATGGTTTGCATTCAGTAATTGCCAGAAGACCTCTTTGGGATAGTCTCATCTCTTTTGTTCTTCTTTGGATGTTCCCTGGCTTTTGATGGGGGATTTCAATAGTGTTCTTTTTCCCCAAGATTGTATCAATGGGTTTGCCATTACAGCCTATGAATTACAAGATTTCTCCAATTGTTGCAATGAGTTGGGCCTTGAGGGTTTGAATAGCCATAGATCTTTTTTTCTTGTACAAATGGGTAGTTTTGGAGTAAGTTAGACCATTCTCTTTGCAACCAGCAGTGGTTGGATTTATTCCCTCTCTCTTCTGCAAAGATTGCTAACATTGAGTCCATTTCTGATCATGCTTCAATGATTGTTGTTACTATTCAAGTTTGCCTGAGAGGAAATATTCCTTTTAAATTTAACAATGCTATTGTTGACCATGCATCTTTCTCTACAATTATTACATATCATTGGATTTGTTATTATCCTAGCTGGAAAATGTTCATTGTTTGTAAAAAATTGAAGTCTCTTAAAGGCCCTTTGAGGACTCTTTATAAATAGGAGTTAAGCAACATTTCTGATCACGTGACTCAAGCCGACAACAAAATCCTGATGATGCTAACCAATTGGATCAGGTGAATCTTAGTAGAAACCTTACTATTCAACTTCAGAAAGCTGAGAACAGATCTTTGGCCCAACTTGTGAAGAACAAATATCTTATGCAAGCTGACAAATGTTCCAAATTCTTTCATGTTTTGATTAAGAGAAATATAAACAAGAGATTTATTACAGCTATTCCGAAATCTAATGGTTAGACATCTACATCCCATATGGAAATAACCAGCAAATTTGTTGACCATTTCAAGTATCTCCTTAGATCTCATGGGCAGACTATCGATGCATCCCAGGTTGTTTTTTACTCTAGTCCAAAGGTGGATCATGATTGCTTTGCATCTCTTTTAGGTCCAATTTCTAAACAAGATGTTTGGAATAATATTTCTGGGATGGACAACAATAAATCTCCAAGCCCTAATGGTTTCAATGCTCTTTTTTTCAAGAAGGCTTGGAACATAATTGGAGACGACATTTTTGAAGCTGTCAATGAATTCATTTCATTGGGTAAGCTTCTTAGGCAAGTAAACCATGTTCTTCTTGCTCTTATTCCCAAATCTAATAATGCATCTCAAGTGAATCACTTTAGACCAATGACTTGATGCAACATTTTGTATAAAATCATCTCCAAGCTTTTGGCTAACCGAATTGCTTCTATTCTGGAAAAGATTGTTAGTGAATCCCAATCTACCTTCTTAAAAAACAGAAACATGATTGATAATATTTTTCTTGTCCAAGAGCTGCTCCGAAAATATTCTCAAAAGATGACTTCACTGAGGTGCTTGTTAAAGGTTGATCTTCCACTACTAGAAACACAGCTTTCAACATCGGTTATTTGAGACATTTAACATCGGTTATTGGCCGATGTTGAATCAGGCGACGTTGAAAGTTGATAATTTAACATCGGTTCTGCCAACCGATGTTAACAAACATTAAGCACATCGGGTTGCCATCAATAACCGATGTGGACATGTCGTACATGAAAACGCTCAAAAGAATA
>PYAF01000329.1:2629885-2654245 GCA_007407185.1 Glycine tomentella
TCTTTATTCAACAAAATAAAAAAAAAAAAAACTTCTTTCATATTTTTTATTAAAGCAGCTGAAATAAGTTGTTTGTCAAATATTAAAAATTTGAACAACTTTTAATATTGTGAATAGCAAACAAAATAAAACAAAGGGAAATAAAGTTTAACTCTTTAAGTCATTCATTCAGTTCAACTTAGTGCCTAGAGTGGCTTCCAAATTTTAAAAGAATCACATAAACTAAGAAAAATTGAAATTTAACTACCAAAAATTTTATTTTATTAATAGTATTCAATTATTTTAGTCTTTGCAAATTTTATTTAATGTAAGTCTAGCTATAAAATAAAGTTTAGTTAAGTTGAATGTGTTCATCTCATATTTGTTTTAGTCATTTTCATCTAAAAGACAAAATTAATGTAATGCATCTTTACCATTATTCAGGTAAATTCCATTTTTACCTAATTTCTCTTTCATACTTAACATTGTCATAATAAAGGATTTATTGAATTAATATTTTGAAATATTATTTTGATTTAAAAAAAAATTGGATTTTAAAAGATTTTGTAAGAGTGTAATAACTTTTAAGATTTTTAAAAGACTTTTATGATTAAGATTTTATAGTTTGAATTTTAATGGATTTATAAAATATAAATTCATAAGATTTGAAAGGACATTATGGATTTTTAAGATTTCAAAGGACTCCGTGAATTTTTAAAAACATTCAAAATTATTAATAAAGATTTATGCATTTTTCTCCCCTAATACTTTAAATAAAATTCATCCTATACAAAGAATCATAAGCCTATTACAATTTTCTCTAACATATTCACAAGTACAATAGGTTCATTCCTATTCAATTATGTTAATTGTAGAAAAATTATATACCGCAATGTCGTCAATATCATGGATATTTGTAGTCATTCTCACAATAACAATCACACCAAATAAAAAACATGTTCAACAATTGTTTTAAACCCCATTTATAGATGTACCAACTCATGTACAAAATAGACATTTATATATTTATCCACTTATACATGAGTCAACTTCTCTCGTTCATTAAAATAATTTTCATGTTCCAGGACATGTTGTCCATATCACATGTTCTGAAGAATTGAAAAATCTCTCATATCACATTGTAATCAAGATGCCTCAAATTCGAAGAATTTCGAAGATCTCTCATATCATATTTTCCAATACATGTTGTCCATGGGTCAAAAGAGTAAAAAAAAATTATGAATGTTTACCGCTTTCAACAAATAGACAAGGGAGTGTGTATGATGAAGAAAGAAAAGTATGCCAATTGACAGGAAAAAAAAGAAAGTCTCATGAAATCTCAAGAGTTTGGGTGAGATTGTTTGATGTGTATTTTCTACTAAAAAGTCTCATGAAATTATTAAAATTTATCCTAAGAAAGAATATGTTGAAATTTATATATTTTTCAATAGTAGAAAACTTTTTTTAAGTTATATAAAATATTAATTGAATACCAACATATTTTATTGGATTTTTTGAAAAATCCTATTAATCTTAATTGAATACCACAAAACTTATTTCTATTGTTTTAAATTTTTTATTAAATACCTTAAGATATTTTTAAAATCCTTTCAAATCATGATTGAATGCAGGTCCATAAGGTCCTAAGTTACACCAGGTTCTAAGTTCTATTCCTATTGTCATCATTTTACACCAAAAAGCTATCATATTATTTACTAACACGAAAATATTTAAGTCCAACTAAACTATCTTATTTTTTTACTACTATTATTTTTTTACATTGTATAGGTATGAAGTAATTAATACCAAAAGTAATGACTAATCTTTGTTGAGGATCATAAGTACACACAAGGTGTGTATTCACCTCCCAACATGATTTATTCTATATCCAAGATCAAAATTTGAACCTTAGACAACTTGTTCATAGGACACAAACGTTACCACTTTTTCAATAGTTAGTCAAAATCGACACCGATTTGTGAATTTTCAACAAGCCACGGAAAAAAAAATTATTAATAACATACTACTCATTGATAATATATTACATCTTTAATCCATCATTAACACTATATATGAAATTCCTGAGAAAGGTAATATATAGGGTTGGTCCTGACATTTTATGGGTCCAATGAAAAATAATAAATAAAGGACCCCTTATATATAACTATTTTATAACAAATATTTATTCTAAAAATAAAATAGATACGTAATCTCATTCAAAATTGTAGTATTATTAATAACATAGATATAATAAATCTTACATTTTTTCTTCAATCAACTCTTATGCTATCTTTTATCATCGGGAAAATATTTTCTCTACTCATAGGATTGTTGCCTCGCATATCACCTTAAAACAAAATACACACATTATCATAAAAAAATGGTTTCTACAAGCATCTTGTGATGCAAAATCATTAATAGTAACATCAACATCAATGTTTTCCAACATATCTTTTACAATAAATAAAATTGCTAAACCAATCAACCTTTCTTGTGACATTGACAATCTCAAGTAAGTTTTTATTAATTTTAACTTTGAAAAACTTTTCTCAACTGATGCTACTGTCACATGCACAGTTAATAAAATTCTATAAAGAATTGAAATATTTGGATAACAATATGCCGCTTTAACAAACTCAAGAATTTCAAAGGCTGACCTTAAGTTGTCAGGAAATATCACTTGCAATACTTTCAATTTAGAGAAAAAATCATCTAAATCAACATCTGATAAATCGCCATGAGAAAAGGTAGAGTGAATATTAACACAACTTTCTCTCAATTCATTGTCATCTAATGACTTTAACTTCTTTGAAGTAAACAAAAATTCAAATATATGCTCAAAAGATTTTAATTGTTCAAATATGTTCTTTAAAGAAGTAACTGTCATCTTCACAACAACTAGAAAATAATTAACTCTAAATAACTCATTAGCTAACATAATTTCTTCATTATGATTATTCTCATCAAATTGTTTTTAATATAACATGACATTTTGTTAGAAAGATAGGCTCCACATCTATATCAAGTGCAATACTTTTAGTAATATTCATACTAGATGTGAAACCATCATCTCTATACTTTTCAAAAAACAATAGTACACTTTCTAATTGTTTTATAGTAGCTCAATACACATAGACTTAGATTGTAATTTCTAGCTCACCATATTAAGTGTAAATAAGATGTCATATCAAATAAATATACCAAGCAAAAACTCAAAACTCTCAAGTGCATTAACCAAACTCTTTGATTCACTCTTTGACATGACATCATCACAAAATTTATGTAATTCCAACAAAACCAATCTTAGTTGGGGACTTTGAAATCTAATAGCTTTAGTACTTTTAATTTGACTTTCTCAACGAATATTAGATAAAGATTTAACAGTTAAACTAGGATCATTATCAAGCAAAATTTTCCAATTTTTTGGAGAACACAAAAATAATGAATATATGAGTTGAACAACTCCAAAAAAATGAAACAGTTTTAACACAAGAATGCGCTATATCACTAATAGTAAGATTAAGACTATGACAAGCACAAGACATATATAATGTTCTTGGATTTATTTCAAGAAAATGCTTTTGAACTCCTTGTTGTTTTTCTTTCATATTAGAACCATTATGATAACACTGACCCCTTACATCATCAATATTAAGATCAAGAGACTTCAACACATCTTGTAAATCATTAAATAGTCTTAATCTAGATGTGTCATCCACTTTTAAAATTTATAAACAGTACTATTCAATTTTTATTTTATTTGACATATTTACACATTGTACTATTAGAGTCATCTGTTCTTGATGACTCTAATAGTACAATGTGTAAATATGTCAAATAAAATGACTCACATCAAGGTTACAATCAAGAATTATAGAAAATATTTTGCTTTAATAATCTTTATGATAGAAAATATTTTGCTTTATTAATTTTTATCCCTTATCATCATTTCTTAAAATCTTAGCATTCAAATTCACATTCTCCCGATTATGTTGAACCCATTATGTGGTTCTAGGTATTGGGTTTCTAAATACTATGATTTGTTGTTTGTGGCTAGTGTGGAAGACTTACAAATGTGTGTTATCCATGTGAATGGGTAAAAAAATCCTCATCTCATGAAATGGCAACCACCACCCTTTCCCTTGGAATGGATAAAATGCAACACAAATGGCACTATGCTTCTAACTTAGGGATTTTGACCAAAATGTATCATTTTTGCCAACTAAATACTATTTTGGGTTGGTCTCCAAAGTACTTATCAAAGTGGGTGATTCAAGACATATAGGATTTTGGTGGTGCCAGTCAACTCTTCTCTACCTGAGTGACACCACTCTACAAAGTGTCACTAGTTTAGGTGATGAAGTGACTTGGTGGTGTCATCCTGGGTGGCTTCACCTACGGTTCATTTGGTAGGATAGAAAATGGGAGGAAAGAAAATAGAGAGGAAAAAAAATACGACTAACAAAACATTTTCTTCTGTTTGTTAGGAGAGAAAATGGAAACAGAAGTTGTTTTTTAGATACAAAAATTAAAATTTTTCCTTCCTCCCATTTTCTTTCCAATTCAAATTTTAAATTTTTTTCTTCCTTCCTTATTTTCCTTTCATCCAACCAAACATGGGGCTAGTGAGACATGCTTCTCCAAGACAATGCAGTCTTCCTGACTTGGTGGCACCACCTTGCATGGCTTCACATAAGTGGCACCAGACTGAGTGATTTCACCCAGCTCTTATTTAATAAAATTTTGATTAAATATTATTATAAAGCTACAATTTTACCTATTAAATTTTTTGATTAAATTTTTTTTCTACAAAACTAAAAATTGCCCAAAATAATTTTCTATTAAATTGTATTCTTTAACTATATTATTTTCTATTAAATTATTAAATAAAAAAAAATTTTATACAAGATATTTTTTCTACAAATCACGACATTAAAATTGTATACAAATGTTTTTTTTCCTGCATGGACAAAAAATGCCCATAATTTATTTCTATTAAATCTTATTATAAAACTAAAATATTATCTATTTTATTTTAAAACTATTTATTTCCTACAAAACTAAAAATTGGCAACAATGATTTTAAAACTATTTTTTAGTTTTGTAGAAAAAATGTTTTTATTTTAAAAAATTAATAGGTAAAATTATAGTTTTATAATAATATTTAATAAAAATATTATTAAATAAGAATCGGGTGAAGTCATCTAATCTGATGTTGTGTGAAGCTATGCAAGGTGATGCCACCAAGTTAGAAAGACTGCATTGTCTCGGAGAAGCGTGTCTAACTAGGTGAAACCATCTAGGGTGACGCCACAAGGTCACTTAGTCAATTGAACTGGTGACATTTTGCATAGTGGCGTAAACCAGGTGAAGAGAGGTTGAATGGTGTCACAAAAATCTTCGTGGCTTGAATCACTCACATTGATAAATACTTTGGACACTAACCCAAAATAGTTTAGTTAGCAAAAATGACCCATTTTGGTCAATAAACCTCTAACTTAGCTACTTGTGTTGGCCTTTTTAGATCCAATGATTGCAATGTAGTGTCATAAACGTCGCCCCAAATGTTCACTAGTTGAGAGCATCCTTAGATGAAAATGGTGCCTCTACCCTTTCATTACGTTCATAGAGAGATAAACATAATCGCAAATAGCTTATGTAACCTCGCACATGCTTGGTCATATGGCATCCACGTCGTGCATAATCTGACATTTGTCATAACTATGAATGAAGTGTTGATGCATCCATGAGATTCATATTCCTATAGCTTATTCCAAAATCTCAAAATTTCTTTTTTTTTTTCCTAGGGTTAATTTAAAGAAATTGAGAAAGTGAGTATTATGCATAGCAATCACAAAGCAACTTAAAGGTGATTGGTGCTTGCGTTCTTTTTTTTTTCTTTCTAAAAATTGGCTATTGAAAAGTATTTATCCAAAAAACGAGTTAAATTTTTAACACTTTTGAAAAAATAATTTTCCTGAATGTGTTAAAATTTTAATCTATTTCGAAAATTCGTTTATGAAAAAAAGATTTTTTTTTAAAGAAAAAGTAAATAAAAAAGAGGTATATTAATAAAATTAAGATATACAAATAACAATTGTTGGGACTTACTTCCTACACCTCCAATTTTTCTTGCTGCGCTTCTTTAAGCTTCCACAACACTTAATCCGAATTTAAAGTTACATTCTGGAAAGGTTGGAAAGACTTTTTTGGAATGAAATTTTACATGCCAGATCAGGTGCAGTAAGCAATTAGGAAGGTTTAGGAAGTAATTGCCCTGATTTTTACGTAGTCCTTTCTTTTCGGCTTTTTAGCCCATGTTTCTAAAAAAAAATTCTAAAGAATTCGCGTAAGTAATTATCCATATTTAAATATTTATTTTTAATAAATGATAGAACGCTGCGTATTTGCGAAGATTAAACCACCTTGGCGAAGAACATTCTCGGTTGTTGAACTCTGAGCAGCCAGTCTGAACCAGTCTCACCTCATTGACTCATTCTCCGTCAGAAACAGCTTTCCTTTGCGAAAGAGAAGAGATCTGAAACCCTAACCCTAACCCTAACCTTAACCAGAGGTAATGGATTCAGTGCCTCGAAGAAGCAGAGGAGGAGGCGTTTTCGAAAGCCTCTACAAGGTCCTCATGCGCCGCAACTCAGTCTACGTCACCTTCATCATCGCCGGCGCCTTCCTCGGAGAACGGGTCAGTCCCCCTTTTCCCCCCTACAATTCCAACAATTGCACTCTCAATTTCGTAATTTTAACGATTTCTTTCACGGTTGGAGCAAGCGCGTGTTTATTGTCCAAATAGTTTATTTGGACTTTAAATTGCTGCTTGTTTATATACTGAGGTTCCTGATGTCGCGGTTGCAGGCTGTGGATTACGGAGTTCACAAGATCTGGGAGCACAATAACGTTGGGGTATTCTTAATTTACGAATTGAAATTATGCTTTGTTTGCATCTTATTCTTGTTGTTGGTCTCTGTGTATCAAATCTTTGATGTTATCCTAGTAGTTTATATTGGTTTTAAGATTTTCATGAGTTTAATTTCTATGATGGATTATTAGTGAGTCAACTAATAAGAAATCGTGATCGACTTAATTATTGTAAAAGTTAATAAACTTATTACACATTCCATTGTATGACTGTTTGCTTGGATATCACTAATACACTTTGAAAGGGTTAAACTTCTAAGATAAGTATAATGTACATGCAAAGTTTCAATCCAAGTATTCTAGATAAGACGATGACAAGTAGTGTTATTTTTCTCTATCTATAGTACGCATATTTGAAGTGTTAAAACTTGTTTATTGGCCATTGTTGCATTGGTGTTTATGCTGATTATGTGTTTGTTTGTTTTGTAGTAGTTACCTGCATTCCTACATTTATTCTTGAGTTACATAATATCGTTAACATATTGCATATGAATTCAATCCAATGTCACACTTTGTGCGTACTATGTAGTTGCAAATAGTTTGGCCTCGGTTTTCATCCATGTGATTGTGTTATTTAGGGATGACAGAATTTTGACCCATTCTGCTAGTGCAATACTGCAATTGTGCTTTCTTTGATCACAATGTTTTATTGAGGTGTTCTCAATATCAATTAATTTTTTTTTATTTGCATTGTTTACTGAGCTTTGGCAGTTCCTGTCAACAAACATAAAAATAGAACTACAAAAATCATTTTTCCTTGTAATATCATCTCTCTCTTTCTCTCTCTCTCTCTCTCTCTCTCTCTCTGTATCTATCTATATATATATATATATATATATATATATATATATATATATATATATATATATATATATATATGCTAGTTTTCCCCTTCTCTATAGTATTCCCTTGTTGATACTTGATAGCCTTGCTTCCATGATCAAACTCCTAAAACACGTAGAGAAAAAAATGGAGTTGGTTAAACCAATTATATAAATTAAGTTCCTTTCTAGTGTTTACTTTTATTATCTAATTGTTGATCAATGCAGTTCCCCCAATGCAGTTCATTTTCTTCTTCTTTGGTTTTTCCCTCCTTTTCAGTTAGGCTTTGTGGAATAGTAGGGGTTTAGAAGGGTAACTACGATTGTTGTATCAACTACTAAGCATTAATTTTGAGGCTTCTGATTGTTATGATGCAATGATGGTTACTTCTGCTATTTTACCTTCAAAATAGGTTTACTCTTGCCTTTTAACATTCCAATTTCTTCTGCAGAAACGATATGAAGACATCCCTGTGCTAGGACAAAGGCAATCAGAAGAGTGAACTAGCCGAACATCTTATTCGCCATTTTGAAGTTGTATACTCTAGGAAATTTGGGGTGAACATCACGGGTTAAATAACTGTTTAAGCTTTGGCAACTTGTCAAATGCTATGTTTGTATAAGCTTGATTTCAATGACTATATGGATATATATAGTAATGAACCACTTCACGTTTCTGTATTGAGTTTTATCAGCTCAACCATTCACACGTCACCGTTGGACAAAGCATACTATAAAACATAATAGCTCATGGCTGTCATATGGTGAATGCCCATTTGTAAAACTGCCCCTATATTGGGCTGTAAATGGAAAATTTATTTAAATAGTTGAAATAATACATTTTTAATTGAAAGAGATTAAAATATTACATAGTAGGCTCGACTAATTCTTATGGAAACTTAAGTTTGTTCGTCTTTGATTCAGTATTGATTAATTGGCTTTCAAATCTTAAACAGGCGAGAGGTGAGATGCTTTTACCTGAAGAGTATAATTTGCGTATTTTAGTTTTTAGATCCCTTCATCATCTGTTCCAGGTAGATGTTAATTGGTTGGTAATTTAGAAAGGTGAAGAAACCTTTTTATTTTTATGGAGCTGCTATAAGGATGAGATGTTCATGGAATGAGTTATGACGATTTATCTTTGGAGCCATACTTTTCGCACCTCTCTTTACTAAATACGCTTCCTTAACTACTTTTTAAATTAATTTATTGTTGAAAATACCCCACCTCATTGTCTTCTTTCGGATGAAATTTCCGTTGTCTTCATATATGTTGGAACCATAAATCATGGTCCAAAAACAAAATGCTTGTTCCATATGTAAAACGTAAAAACGAACATTAACCAAGGTTTCTAACAATAGGATTAAAGTGATAAACATAATGCACTAGAATTTTAATTAGTAACTTAAATAACAGGAAATTACACTTTTCAGGACTGAAATGACTTTTTAGTTTTGGGTAAAGATCATTTTGGTATATGAAAAAACAAATTTTTTTATTTAGTTTTCGAATGTGTAAAATGTGTGACAATCATATCTTGTCATTAAATTTTTGAGATTATTTTGTCATTAAATTATAATATTCAATAATCAATTTGATATTCAAATTATATTTTTCGATGATCAATTTGACATTAAATTGTAAAGTTGATGGACTAATTTATTGTTAAGTTATATATAAGACGTAGTTATCACATTTTTTACGCATTCAGATATTAATAAATTAATTTTTTATTCTTTTAGAAACTAAATTATCACAGTTTACACGTTCAAAAACCAAAATAATTATTTACCCTTTAGATTTGACCCAAAATTAAACCACCTTGGCGAAGAACATTTAGTTGATGTATCATTTGCCTTTGTTGAATGACTGAGTGAAGCGGTCTCACCTTAGTTGCATTCTCTATCTTGAACACTTCCATCACGAAAGCGAAGTGATCTGAAATTCCTCGTCTTCATCAAAATAGAGTCCCTTTAGCACTTCTTCCTAGAACGAGTCAGCCCTTTTTCCACCACAATTGCATGGACTCTCAATTTGCTTCATCTAGGCTGCGTTCGTTTGAAGAGAAATTAAGCGAAAAAGAGAAGAAATGAATAATAAAAGAATTGGAACCTACATCTTTATATTTATGAGACACAAATACTTTTCTTGTTTGAAGTGTCGCTATGATGAACACTTTCTGACTTCGTCATACCTTATATACTTGTTCAACATTTCTTATTATGCGAGTGACTTAAAAATTATTTTTATTGGCTTAAACATTTAAGCCGTCATCTTTCACAACTAATATATTTGAAAAAACATAAAACATTGGTTTAAAAAGATGAATATACTATCAATTTAAATATTTTGTTATGTTACTCATTTTTATTTAATTAGAATTTATCTGTTTGTGTATTTATGTCCCCGTGTATTATATTTTAGATATTAGTAGTATCGTAGTGTCTGTGTTAGAGTCCGTGCTTCATAGCTTTGTGATTATTAGGATGCAATGATGGTTACCTTTTTCTATTTTACCTTCACAATTGGTTTTTACACTTGCACTTTAACATTCCGTTCTCTTCTGCAGAAGAAACGAAGTGAAGCATTCCTGTGCTAGGGCAGAGGCAATCGGAAGAGTGAATTAGCATAACTTATTATTTTCTATTTTGAAGTTGTTAAATAACATGAAGATTCAAGAGTTAAATAACAGTTTTTAGCTTTGGCAACTTGTCAAACGCTTGTATAAGCTTGATTTCAATTACTATCTGGAAATATAAACTATTGAACTAGATCACGATTCTGTATATGTTGACTTTTATCTGGGAAGTTGGTTTGTGCTATTCACAGTTTTTTTTTTTTTTTATTCTGAAATTTCGTGAATGGAAAATTACTGTTGCAACTAGTATTTAACTTTAATTTTTGTATATCACTGGTAATTTTACGGTTCCTCTGCAGCTGGACAGAGAAAATAACCAATACTTTTGCAAGAAAAATTGAAGTTGTATAATTACTAACAAACAACGATCAGAAATGATATACGAAAATTAGGACTCTATCTATTTAAGTAAGCTTAAGGTAGAAAATGGACCCATTTTGGATTTAACCTTTGTTAGAAAAATAAAATAAAATAAAATAAACACTCAAGCACACATTCAAACACTAGCAATGTGATTTGGTGCAAAAAATTAATACTTGTTTTGGGTCCTTAAAAAAAAATTACATATTTCATTGTCCAGAGACTCCTTGTTATGCGAAAGTAAAAGAAAGAGATTGTATGCAACCTTACCCTTACATATTTAAAAATATTATTTCTGGATTCAAATCCATGATCAACGAGTCACCAAAGCACAATTTTATCTCATTGCACAGAGACTCTCGCTTTGTTTTTGGTCCTTAATAATTTTTTTTTATTGAAACAAAATGAAGTTAAACAGGTGATGTACTTCTAACTGAAAAGCACACTAGGTGTGTTTTAGATCCATTTGTCATCTGTTCCAGACACAGGGTTAATTACTAGTTTCATTGTCTTCAATTCTTTATATGTTCGAAAATCATGGTCCCAAAACCAAAAAGCGTGTTAAGATTCTTATGTTCACATATATTTAGTTTAAGTGAGTTCGTATTATCGTGTTAGCAAATTCAACTAAAACTATGCAGAGTAATAGTGTCAGTGTATCCATAGTATTATCTAGTGTTTGTATTCACTACTCAAAACTCTTCCACGTGACTTCAACAGCATAGCATACGATTATATACTCAAATCTAGTTCTGCATATATCTGATTTACTGAATGTGTCTGACCAAGTCATTGCATATAATAACATTTTGAAGCCTAATTGTGTTTGGTATCCCGTCTTGGATGTGCTTTTGGAGAGGGGAAAAAGAAAAACTACAAAACATTCCTACAGATGCAGAAGCTATAAATATTTGCTTTTGTGGATATGGATCAACTTTGATGCTATGAAATATCAAATTCACACTTATTTCACTATTTGAATTTCGAAGTGCAACAGAAGTAGTAATGTAAAACCGGGCTAGACCAAGAAGGTTGACACCTTTTCTTTTGGGGATCAGCTGCAAAAAACCTGTTGATATCGGAGTTCCATGAATGCATAATGGATCACTTGTTACTAGGACAACTGCATCTTACATTAAGAGCATTGTACAAGCAATAAATTTTACCTTGAGTTCAATGCATCATCCTTTTTAGAGGCATAAATGAACCGAAAATTGGTTACAAGAAATATCTGAAGTGGGAGAAGAGGCAAGAAGGACTAACAAAATCACTACTGTTTCACCATGAAGGAACTTTTACAACTGCAACCACCAACTGCACTGGGGTTTTCAGTCACCTGCACATAAAACCAGAATCTGACTGTAAATTTGTCATTGGTTAGATACCTTAAAGATGCTAATATGGAACCTTATAACAAAGTAATGATAACTTCACACTCCTTTTCTCCCTTGCACTCTTCATATACATATTACTATACCAACAGCTACGTCAATTTTCACATCAAAACTTCTCTTCAGACATACAAGTTAATAGTTTTGTACTTGTTGAAAACCATACACACCACTTTTAAGGTTCTGCTGCAAAACTTACTCTTAAATAAGCATGATACCATGAAATGAAACAAAAGAGAAATGATGGTTGTGAAATCATTCAAGAGTGGACCCAAATAACTTGATGACAGTTGGTTATCACTGATTGTGCTTACGCAGGATATTAAAACATAATATCACAGTGCATGGAATGATGTTTCTTAATGTTTTAGTATCAAAAGACTTCTAAGAGCATCTAAAGGCATTACTTGATTGATTACAAATCAAGTGAAATCTATTTAGATTTAGAGAAATTGCAGCAGGTTCACCAAGAAATTTTTATGAAAACCTTCAGATAAATTCCCAAATTCTTTTGCTTTTTTAAATTTCCAAGATTTCAAAAGATTGTATAGGGCATTAATGTCCTTTGAATTTGTTAGAGATCAGAAGAAGGAGATATTAAAAGAATATATATTCTATAAGGAATAAGGGTGCAGTTAGTTAAGTGGGTTATAGGTAGGTCAGTATAAATAAGAGGGAATAAATAAAGAAAGTCAGGAAGAGTTCTGCAACAGATAATGTATTACAGTTGTAACTTGTAAGGGACAGTTCTCCCTTGTAAGGGTGTTTGATACCCTTGAACAGGGAGTTATACAAGAGCTGTTCTTCTCAATTCATATTCTTTCTTACGAGACTTATCAAAAATCTGAACCATAGATAGCATAGCAGTGAAATGTTCTCCAATTCAAACTAACTATTAACACAAGCAAATCAGGAACACCCCAACAATAACTGTGATGAACATTAGCTAATAGTGAGGAAATTTTCCTTCTTTTATTTGTAACTTCTTAGAGAATTCTAGGAAAAAAAAACAAAAGAAACAATTATTCCTCAAAAGCCATCAATTCCCAAACATGCACAAAGAAACTTTCCTCCCTAGTTGTTACCACAATAATAAAGTCCCATGTCACAATAAAGGTGAAGTGCAAATAATGAAGATAGCATTGAGGGTAAAACAAAAATAATAGGCCATGCACAGCTCACAAGAGTACTTGACTTACCACAAAAGCTGAACGGATTAGCTCCTCAACATAATCAACAGTTGCCCCTTTTACAAAATCGTATGATATGTTGTCAACAACCAATTTAACTCCTTCTTTCTCAAAAACTCTGCCAATATAATAACACAAGTTGTAAAGACAAGGGCATAGCACATTCATGCCCAGGAGTCTAGGACACAGTAGGCAAGAAAATCATCTTGAAATTTCACTGGGAAAAGGTAATTACTTGTCGTCTGAGTTGATTCTATCATCTAGATTAAAAACATACTGGAATCCAGAACATCCACCAGTTTCCACACTCAACCGAAGCATTTTTCCATCTGTTGATGATTCACTACCTTCCAGTTCCTTCATTCTCTGTTACATGTTAATTTGTTGTAGACATGGTAACTCAGTATTGATTACAGGTAATGATACACAGCTCCCGCGACTTATACACGATAAAATCACATTCACAGGCATGGGAAAGAGGGTCCATGAATCAAACTAAATGTAAATTTCATGGATTTAAACAAGGCTTAAATATCTTTTTAGTCCTTACAATTTAGCGTTTTTTTTGTTTTTGTTTTTCGTCCTTACAAAATTATTTTTTTATTTTTATTCCTTGTAAATTATGTTTGTTTTGTTTTTCGTCCTTATAACACTTTAAATAATGTTTTTCGTCCTTCAAAGCGCTATCTAAAGTGTTTTAAAGACTATAAACAAAACAAACATAATTTACAAGACTAAAAGCAAAAAAATAATTTAGCAAGGACGAAAAGCAAAAAAACATTAAATTGCAAGGGCAAAAAAAAATTTAAACCTTCAAAGAAAACAATTGGTCATGATAAACCTGTCAAAAAAAAAAAGGTCATCATAATTGACCACTGAAGCAAGACAAATAGGCATCGATTTTGAAATGCATTTATTTGTTAATAATTTACAGAGAAGGAATCATGCAGCCACGCCTCTAGTTGGAGAGACAGGAGTGCCTTAGTTTCTTTCATTTCAATAAAAATAGACTAAATTTGCAACTTGAGTTACAGACTGTCGGCAATAACAATACAAAATTCCTTACTCTTTTAACTCAAATTGGGAATTAAATGAAAGTGTAAGAGTATGTGAAGGTAGCAGAATGACATCAAGGATTAAAAAATAACAATAGAGCTTGCTCTTCCTAGGGCTTCTACAGGACAGCCAAAAACCTTCAGTTTTAGCAAGTGTTGTTTTGGACCCATTGCAGGGCTCCTTGTGTTTTGGTCAAATTGTGGTTTTCCACTAATTATGGAGAAATTCCAACACAAACATCACATTCTCACTTATCACCATAGTCTCTAGTAATCAAGTTACTTTAATCGAATTTAATAAGGATATTGAATCTACAATGCTATAAGCTGTTAGCTCAACCAAGGAGATATAAGGTTGGCCAAGTGGTTGAGGAAGGGTGAAAGGAAAAAAGGAGGGAGGGGGGAAGGGGTCACAGTTTCCAATCCCTGACATTTCTAACAAAATTAACAAACTAACATTTGCAAAAAAAGAAAAAAGAAAAAAAAAAAAAACTGTTAGCTCAACGAGCAGCATCCAAACAATAGCATGTTTTATGGCCTTCCCAATACTAGCACCAGATATATCAGACAAACAACAAATTATAACATTTTTTTCTCCCAATTTTGCACTTGCCAAACACAAATCAAGGCACTGTTCACGTGTCCAAACCAATATCTATCACACATGAAAAATAAATAAAACAATAATAATCTTTTCATTCTATTGTGTTTACAAGAAAAAAAAAGTGTCACGGAATTGCTGGGAAGAATAGAAGGTTGGATTTTGTTTCCTTTTTCGGTTTCAGCGGCGCATTGAAACAAACATAGTTGGATCCGAAAATGATAAAAGTTAAGAAAAAAATAAAATTGGGAATAGGAACATACTCGAACGCAGTTTTGGGTGATGTGAACGGGCTCGGAGGAAGAAGGAGAGGGAGTGGCATGATGAAGAGTGGAAGCAGAAGAAGAAGAAAGACGCACGAGGTTGTGGTTGTGTCGGAATCGTGCAGCCAAATGAAGAGCAAGGCTTCGAATCATTGATCGTTGTTGTTCTCTTCTCTCGCAAATCAAATGAATGATGTTGTGTTGTCTGAGATTGCGTTTCTCTTTGTTATTCGATAATCGATGGACAGAACTGAACTGAAGCCGTATAGTATAGGGTAGGTGGCAGGCGCTTTCTATTGAGATTGATTCAGCCACCTCGTATGATCCAACGGCTCGCATTTTACCAACTCACCCCACGTATAATAATAAGAGAAGTACTGTCTGATACATTCTTTCAAACAAGGATCGGCTCATGGGCCCGCGGGTCACGGACCAATTTTTTTAAAAATTCACGATTATACAGGATTTTGAGTCCTTTAGGTTGTGTGGATTTGAAGAGTGTTGCTTTATACACTATAAAGATTTCTTATACATTATATATAATTTTAAAAATACCAAAATTGCCCTTCTATTGTTTTTATTATGGGTGCTTTCTCTGATCACTGTTAGGTAGACTCTGGAGTACTCCCTTTCCTTCGGTTGCTTCGATTTTATTGTGCATTGGAGCTGCTGGTGTTGGAGGAGGTGGTTGTGTTCGGTGGTAGCTGAGTTGAGCTGAGGGAGTCGTCGGAGACGCCATTTTTAGCGGTGCAAGGTAAGTGAAGTTATGTTGTCGGACGGATGCTGAAATCCGTAGGTTACATATATTTGCTAAGGTACGGATCAGTAGATCCGAAAGTGTGAGTTGGTTCATTTGGGTTACAGATTTAAAAGCACGGATTACATGATCCGTATATATATATATATATATATATATATATATATATATATATATGTCTGGTATGAAGCCCACGGATTGCATTATCCGTAAATATATGATTGGTGCAATACGGATCATAGGATCCGTAAATAAGTAGTTCAAAGGGCCAAGATTTAAAGACACGAATTTCATGATCCGTATATATATATATATATATATATATATATATATATATATATATATATATATATATATATATATATATATATATATATATATATATATATATATATATATATATATATATATATATATATAGCTGGTATGAAGGGCACGGATCATAGGATCCGTAAATATTCAACTTGTGTGTCTTTCGTGAAAGGCAAGACACTGAAGCTTCAAATTTCAACATTCTCCTGTTCGTGTCATTTATTGGGAATATTGCGGTGCTGGCAATGCTAACTTTGTGTTTCTGACTCATTGTACTTAATTAATTTCTACCTAGCCACTCTGTCATGACTTTGTTTTCCTTTTCCACCGATTTTCCAGCGGCAGGGTGCTTAATATTTGTGGGAATGCCATGATCTCTGTATAATTTATGGAGCCATAATGTTAACTTTTTTCTCTCCATTTTTGTGTCAAAGTTTGAGTCTTATTATTCTATTTGAATTGAAAACACTGAAACAATTGATTACTACAATCTACAATATAATATAGTAGTCCAAAATAGCCAAATATGATATTCTTAATACAAACTTAAAGTATTTGTTGGCATTTGCTTAATTCGTAAGAAAACAATATTGTAAGTTAACTTGTATATACCTGATCATCCAATAACTTCCTTTCTCATTATTTTTTTTTAAATATTCTCCTAAAGATGACTTCTAACGAAATGTATTTGTAAGTTTACCCGAAAGAAAATAACATTTCTGAAAATATAATCATGAACAAACCTTTATTTTTCTTTTTAAAAAACATTTATTTTTTTATTACATCATAAACAGACCTTTAGTTACTAAATCCGTTGACTACCGAAATGAGTCCAGCATATATACACTAGAATGCTTCTAAGTAACATGCACTTTGGATCAATTGTTATTTGTTAACATACAGTAATGTATGAAGATAAATGAGTTTGCATATATGTATCATGTTAATTTCATACCTGGATCTACATCTAATTAAGGGCATGCACACAAAGCATTTCACGGATCAACTGATTCGTTTCCACATGCATATTTACGGATTACATGATCCGTAGCCTCTCCCCAAACATAATACGGATTAATAAATCCGTTTCCTACAATAAAGGCATTTCACGGATCAACAGATCCGTTTTTACCATACCATCTTACGGATTCAATAATCCGTTTCGGACCAAATCAAGGTTTTCCGGATCAATTGATCCGTATGCACCATGGCCACTTTACGGATTGGTAAATCCGTTTCATACAAAATACGCTTTCCGAAAACACCTCAAGCAAAATAATTAGAAGGGCAGTTTTGGATTTTCACTGTAGCTATATAATGTATAAGAAATTCTTATAGTGTATAAAGTAACACTCGGATTTGAATAATGAGATTTGTGAATTGACCCGCAAACCCACACCCAATAGTCCAATCCAAATCCAATTAATTTTAAAATTTCAATTTAAAATTTCTCTACATTTATGTTAAAAATTTATTTAGTTGTGTTAAAATTTTTATAATTGATATTTGTTAGAGATTTATTAAGACTTTTAAACATATATATAAAATTGATTGTAATTGACTAGTTTTTAAGAGAGAAAAAATATTTATTTTAAAATTGTAGTTTTTTAAGATGAGAGTGGACCAATATATTAAGTCTGTATAAGAGTGTGTGATGGATTAGATCAATTAGTTGTTAATCCAGACTTAGATTTATATTAAACTTATCGATCCACTTACTCATCCCTAATTATAGGATGTTAGTGACACTTGTCATAATAAAATTATTTTTCTTATAATTAAAACTCAAGGCTTTTTTATTATTTAACTTAAATATATTTTTTATTCTTGTAATTTAATATTTTTCACTTTCATATTATTCTCTATAAAATATATTTATGTTATTTTTTGTCTTTTAAGTATTTTAAAAAATATTTTTTTACTATCTAAAATACATTTTTTATTGTTTAAAATATTTTAAGGTCAAAAAATAAAATAAATATATTTTACAAAACTAAAAAAATTACAGAAATAAAAATGAAAAACACTCATTTGCACGAAAAAAAAAAGTATTTAAATTATTTTGTTGTTGTAAGCCAACCTCAAGATACATTACATGAACATCGTAGCTCCGTCTGATCATCGAGAATGCGAAGTTTCTCTACACCTCATTCCATTCGGATTTTCGCCCCAATAAACTTCCTTTTCTCACTCTCTCCCAACCTTCGAGTAACTTACTTTTCTATCTCTCTCTTATGTTTATTACTTCTTACTAATGCATTTTTCTTTTCCACTCCAAAGGAACTTCTCTATCAATGTGCTTGGTGCGGGAGTGATACGTCGAGTTTCTCGCAAGATGTATTGCGCTCTGACTGTCACACTTCAACTCATACTTATCTTGATCATGGCCGAGTTCCTGGAGAAAACTCTTCATCCACAGAAACTCTGCATGCTTCAGTTGCGGCAATATACTAGACCTCCGTCGTCGAAAGTTCCACACATTTCTGCAATCTTGATTGTCACGAGATTGCCCCTCCAGCAAACATCATCAAATATCCCTTCATCGACTTTCTCGAGTTGGAATCTCCCTCTAAATCAGCATCGAGTAGCCTTGTACCCCGGAGGTATCTGAAGATCCACTTCAATGCTTCCCAGTGCTCTCTGTCGGGATTCTTAAGATACCGGCTCACCACACCAATTGCATACGCCAGGTCGGGTCTAGTGCAAACCATTGCATACATCAAGTTTCTGACTGCATATTGGTACGGGATCTTCTCCATCTTTTCTCTATCTTCATCTAATCTCAGACATTGCCTCTCATTCAGCTTTAAATGTCTGGCCAAGGGGGTGCTCACTGTCTTGGCTTTGTCCATGTTGAATCTCTTCAAGATCTTCTCAACATATTTCTCTTGACTTACCACAATAGCTTCTTCTTTCTATCCTGGATAATCTTTATCCCGAGAATCTGCTCTGTTGGATCGAGGTCCTTCATCGCGAAGGACGAGTTCAACGCCTTCTTCAAGGCTGCAATCTTCACCTTGTCTTGTCCTACTATCAGCATGTCATCCACATACAGCACCAAGATCAAGAAATCACCAGTCTCATACCTCTTTAAAATACACAGTGATCGGCTTCCTCTTCATGAACCTATGTTCTGTCATGAAGGAATCAAACCTCCTGTACCACTGCCTAGGTGCTTGCTTCAAGTCATAGAGACTCTTCTTCAGTCGGCATACCATGCCTTTACATCCTAGAGCCTCAAACCCTTCAGGTTGCTCCATGAAGATCTCTTCCTCCAGCTCACTATGAAGAAATGTCGTCTTCACATCTGTTCTACCTCCAGATCCATTATAGCTGCCATGGCTAACACAGTCCTGATCGAGGTCAGCTTCACAACAGGAGAGAAAATCTCATCAAAGTCGATCCCCTTCTTCTGATTGCAGCCTTTCACTACAATCCGGGCTTTGAATCTCGGCCTCTTGTCGTTCTCCTCTTGCTTAATCTTATATACACACTTGTTCTTCAGAGCTCGCCTCCCTTTAGGTAGCTCGGTCAGCTCATACGTCTGATTCTCCTGCAAGGATCTCATCTCATCCTGCATGACCTTCTCCCATTCACCACTCTCTGGGCTCTCCACTGCCTCATCATAACTCTGAGGTTCACCCTCCTCAGCAATTATGGTATATTCATCAATGGATACCTTGTAGAAGGTCTTCTTTCTCTAGTAGGGTATCTTGGCTCTTCTTCTTCATCATTCTCAGAACCCGGTTCTTCACTTTGAACCCGGATCCCGGTATCATCGGCCTGTTGCTGGTCATCATCTTCAACATCGCCTCCAGCGATTTCTCCACTGGTTTCTCCCCCTGCTTCAACATGTACACAAGGGACATGTTCTTCACTTCGGACAGTAACCCGGACTTGGGGCTATGAGATGTCATGGATGGTCTCATCCTCATGGAAGACTACATCTCGACTTCTTACAATCTTCTTGTTGATTGGATCCCATAGTGTGAAACCAAACTCGGTTTTCAGCGAACCGAGGTATATGCACTCCTTCGTCTTCGCATCCAGCTTTGCCCTTTCATCTTTAGGGACATGCACGAAGGCTCGGCATCCAAACACCCTTGGGTGATCATAGGTCGCTCTCCGACCTGTCCAGACTTCCTCTAGAATCTCTCAATCCAGCGGTCGTAATTGTGAGAGATTTATCAAATCAACCGCTGTCCTGACTGCCTCTCCCACTATGCTTTCGCTAACCCAGCATTCGATAGCATACTTCGAACCTTCTCCTCAATAGTCTGGTTCATTCTCTCAGCGAGTCCATTCAGTTGAGGAGTCTTGGGGGGCGTCCTCTCAAGTCGGATCCCGGCTTCTCTACAGTAAGCTTTAAAGGAACCACGACACTCACCACCATTATCAGATCTGACCACCTTCAACCTCTTGCCAGTCTCCCTTTCCAGCATGGCATGGAATTCCTTAAATGATTGGAGAACCTGGTCCTTGGTCTTCAACGGGTAAACCCACACCTTGTGGGAATGGTCATCAATGAAAGAGACAAAATATTGCGCTCCTCCAAGTGATCTCTCCGACATGGAGCAAACGTCAGTATGGACGAGGTCAAGTATGCACCTCCGTCTCCTAGGTTGATCCAGTCTCACAAACCAAACCCGATGTTGCTTTCCAGCTAGGCAATGTGAGCAATTCTCCAGCACTTGACCCTTCAACCTGGTCAATAGCTCTTTCTTCTCTAGAATCTCAAGCCCTTTCTCACTCATGTGGTCAAGATGCTTATGTCACAGCTCCAGGCTTGATCCATCAAAGACAGTATTGGCTTCATCGTCAATCATCCTTCCTTGCATCACAAACAAGGAGCCTTCCTTCTTTCCACGAGCTATCACCAAGCTTCCCTTGAATAGCTTCCACCTACAGCCCTCAAAGTTGTTCACTAACCCAGCGTCATTAAGCTTTCCCACCGAGATTAGATTCAACCGCATGTCAGGTACATGTCTCACATCTTTCAGCACAAGTCAGCACCCTACATCCGAGCTCAGGGTCACATCGCCGACACCAACAATCTTGCTGGTCACCTGATTCCCCATCTTCACAGCTCCAAAATCTCCCCTCTGGTAGGAGGAGAAAAATCTTCTATGAGGGGTCCACGTGGAAAGAGGCACTTGAATCAACTATCCAGGCACAGTCATCGAAGGCAACATTCACAAAATCTTCTCTGAGAAGAAATATCTCGGCCCCAACACTGGCAACCACCGTCGTGGTGCTCTTCACCTCTTTCTTACCCTGGTTTGACTTCACAGACCCACTCTACTCATCTCTCTGGAGAGCCCAGCAGTCTGTCTTCTTATGTCCCGGCTTTCCGCAATAGAAACACTTCAGTTTACTCTTTGGTCTTGATCGGTCTCGGGACCTATCCCGTCTCTCACGACGTCGACTCTTACCACAAACCCGAAAGTCGGACTTACTCCTCTCAGCAACGATGGCATCACCCGTGTTGCTTGCACCTCGTTCTCTTCTACTAACTTCTGCATTCAGAAGGATGTCTGTTATGACATTCATCTCCAATTTCCCTTTTGGTGCTGAGATACTCAACGTCACTACCAGAGTATCCCAGCTCTCTGGCAATGAGCTCAACAGCAACAACGCTTGCATCTTGTTGTCAATCCTCTTATCGGCCTTAGACAACTGGTTCACAATACCTTTGTATGTGTTGAGGTGCTGTATCATGCTCATCCCGTCCTTGTACTCCAGCTTTACAAGCCGGCAAACCAGGTGAGCTTTGTTCTTAGGAGTCTTCTTCTGAATCATGGACTCCAACTTGTTCCACAATTCGTATGCATTAGTGAACTCGGACATGTGCTCAAAAAGGCTCTTATCAATATACTTCCTGATCGTGGCCACCACCTTCCGACTTAGGATCTCCCACTCCTTATCCGTCTTACCAGCCGGTCTCTCATGAAGGACAATGGGCTTATGCAAATCCTTGCAGTACAGATGATCTTCCATCATTAGCCTTCAATAGGTAAAGTTGTTTGCGGTCAACTTGAACATATCCCCGTCATGGGTTATGCTACCACTGGTCTCCATCCCGGTCTCTCTCTCAGAACCCTTCACGCTGGGCTCTAATACCACTCTGTTGTGGAAACGACACCCACAATCTCCTTCTAACGTCTCAACCAACCACTAACACTGGGGAGTCACCGGACTCAACCCTCAAGCAATCAAACAGTAAATATGTGCGGAAACGTGAAACAATCAAACCAAGGATGCGTGAGAGACAAAGGGAGAGAAAAACAACACACAAAATAGCTTTACGTGGGAGAAAACCTCCAAGAGGAAAAATTCACGGGACTTAATCCAGAACAATCCACTATTCTCAATAATAATGGTTACAGAACACTCTCAACGGCCGTCTGTCGGAGACACTCAACAATGGTGGACACACTCTCAACAAGAGTTGCTCTCAACCTCTCGGAGACACTCTCAACAGTCTAATGCTGGAGACACTCACAAAGAAGCACTCTCTTCTCTGCGCTCACAATGAGAATCCTCTCCACCCTCTAGTTTCTGAATTCTGGATTCTCTCTCTTCCTCACCACTGTTGCGTTCTACTCTCTCTGGCCACTGCCTCCATCTATAAATGTTATATTTATAGAGAGGAATTAGGTTTAGGAATTTAGCGCCCTAAACTCCAAGTGGACCAGGGTCAACCCCTTGGGAATTGGCCCAAGTTAACATTCCCTTTTTCAACACCTAGGGATTTGGGCCAAGCATTAAACGGAACCTTATCCAACACCCTTCCACTCAATGCGTTGTTCAATTTTGCCACATTTCCTGTTTCTCAAAATTAATGGTGTAAATGAGTGACAATGAAATGGCAGGGGAAAATGAAGCAAATTGTGGGGTCCACCCTTCAAGACTTGAAAGGGGGTGACAGGTCATTTTGAGTCGGATAAGTCGGCTGCTGAGTATGCGGAGCTTCAGAAACGAGATGGACTCACGGGTGGCCACGTCATCATGCTTGGTGCGGATCCTTGGAGCAAAGCTGCTGCCCTTGAAGCATTGCATTGCATGTAAGAATTAATTTCTCACATAAAAGACTAATAAATAATTAAAGATTAAATTTTAATTGAGTTAAATTGAACTGTTTCTGAAAATAATTATTATTTGATGAAAATAGAGATTATAAAGGGGTTAATATTCACTAATTAACATGAAATAAGATTTTCTTTCTGATAGAAAAGTGTTTTCTCAAAAAAAATCCTAGCAATCACAAAGTGACACAAAAAATAGTTAAGAAAGTGAAATCGTGTCTCTCTCCTCTTTTAAGGAATTAAAATGCACTGGAGAGAAGTTTTACTATAAAGAAAGGTATACATTATTTATCTTGGGATAATCATATATTTTAAGATACTACTTGATTTCTATAATTGTTAATCTTGGAACCTTAAGATTTACATTGCATGCTTATCCCGGTATTCTTCTTCTTGTTCTTGCCACTCCGCCACTCTCTACTTGCTGCCATTCATTTCTGCCATTTGTGCTTAAAGCTGCTAATTAGTAGTTTTTGAATGTGATACAAGGTGGAGGTGATATGAGTTTTTTAAACTTTTGACAAATGCAAGTATGGAACCAAGAGAAATGCTAGCAATAAATACACTTTCATTTCAACATGTTTTTCTTCAATAGGTTGAAAGAGATAGAGGAGTGCTGACATCACTCTCTCTTATGGGATTAGTTAAAATCTATTGAAAACTATACAATCACGAGTGAGGTTCATTTAAATAAGAAGCGAGTGATGAGTCACTATTTATCATTATTTACTCATCTTTCTGTACTCATTTTAATCCCTAACTTGTGCTTAATTGTCTATATTTTGCATTGTTTCTCATTTAAGATTTAATTAGACCAATAATTCGGATTTTAATTAATTTGGATTATTTTAAGTTTAATTATTCTAATTTTTATTTACAGGGCAGTTTAATAATTAATTGAGCTTGGAGTTAATTTATGGACTTGAAGATTAGTGCACCACGTCAGCATCAGCTTAATATTTCCCATATCAAATT
>PYAF01000329.1:2656689-2669503 GCA_007407185.1 Glycine tomentella
AGGATACTAGGAACTCTTGTACACAAAATTATCATAGTGGAATTGTCCATTGGATTGGTTATCCAATTTGGACGTCGTGGTTTTTTCCCAATTGGGTTTTCCACGTAAAATTGATTGTGTTATCTTTATCTTTTATCTTCATATTATTGTTTTGAATTTGATTTTAAATTGCGAATTATTTTATAAACTCAATTCACCCTCCCTCTTGAGTTCATCTGGGGCCAACACATATTTGTTAGAATAGTTAGTAATGTATCCTGGAAGAAATAGAAAAGTATTCTGTATGTAAATTGTTCTGCCTATTTGTTGTTTTTCTCATTGCTACTGGAAGACATTAAAAATTACATTGTATTCTTGCATAGGTCTCAATCTCCGTCACTCCGTGTACATCCTAGTTTAATTCCCACTTTTCCTGATATCTAAGAGCCTCCACTTTCATAAAAAAAAATATTGACAATTAATTTGAGAATAAGATTCGTTAAAATGTTGATTTTTTGTAATCTCAAGTGCACTGGAGTGAGTGGACTAATCAAATACTACTTTTTAATAGTAGTTTAATTGGTGATTGATGAAGCTTGCTTCCCTTTTTGGTTTTGTACATAAAGAGATTGTTTCATAATAAGAAGTGCACTACAATTAGTAGTTATGAAATGAATAAGTTAGATATGAAAAGATCAATTTAGTATAATTTTTTGGATTTGGCATTTGTTGAATTTAAAAGGGTAGAATTAAGAGAGACAAAGGACTCAGAATGAAAATGCTTTATTACTAAAGGGAATGTAGTGCATAGGTTCTGCATAACGTCCATAGGCTCTTAATAGACTTAGTGGAGACTATTTTGTTGACTAATATTAATTGAGTGAAATTCCCTAGACACTAATACCCATGAACATATTATTTGCTAAGTGCATTAAGTATAACTATTTGCAACCCTTCCCTCAAGCTAAAGCTTAATAAGCTTTAAGCTTGTTACAATAAATCCTCTTTTTTTTTTTAATAATACTGTATCCACTAGACATGGTTGAAATGGCAGCATAAGACATGCTTAGATCAATTGCTAAATGCTATTACAATAGTTGGAGATTAACAGCTGGAAATCGCTAGAGTTGACTTAAAAGTCACCAGAAAAGTTAGCAGCAGTAACATGTCGCTGAAAAATTGACAATAGTTGTATATTGCCTGAAGTTGCTGGCAAGTTACCAAAAAGGCATTGGAATTTGCCGGAAAGTTGCTGAAAGGCCAGAAAATTCACAGGGAAAGTGATAGGATGTCGGAAAAGTCGCAGATGGTGATAGCTTGCTAAAAAAATTTAATGATTTTGTCGATTAAGCAACGGGGACTGACAGGGTGACTGAATATGCTAGAAGAAACTACACAGTGGAGGAGAATGAAAACCAGGTGTGTCACAAGTCGCAACAAAGGAGACATAAAACAAAATACCACTAACAGAAAACTTGGAAGAGAGTGGTCAGATTTGTGCTTCAGGGTGCTGAAAAACAGGGTGAGGAAACAACGAGAGAAAACAATCTGAAAATAAAGGAGTCCCAAATTTGAAGGGAACTTGGCCGTGGAATTGTGACAGGACAGGTCACAGTGGATGGTAACACTTTGATAGTTGCTACCACTTCGAATATTTAGAGTGAAAGACAGAACTTAGAAAATGAAATGGTTTAGTAGTCAAGATAATGTAATACGTAGGTTCTGCATATCATCCATTTATATAGACTCTTGATAGACTTAGTGTAGAATGCTTCCTAGGCTAATATTAATTGAGTGCAACTCCTTATACACTAATAGTCTAGTACCCTGAACAATAAATGTATTTTATTATGTGATGCAAGAATATACTATTTTTCTATTTCTCCAATGCATTAACTATTATTATTCCCAACAGTATTGTATATATGCTCCTTATCATTGTTGTCTTGTTAAATCAACAGTTGATTAAACAAAAACTATATGTTGTACTTCTATCAAAGTATTGTGTGAAATGTTTCAAATTATCTGTTATGGTAGTTATTTCAAAATATTAGTTAAAGAATATATCTGGGAATCTATGGTTGTGTTCAAGATCAACAGAATTTATTTCACGGATTGAAAAAAAAATCACAACTCCATATGCATGCATTGAAAATACATCTGATGATAAATGAAATCTCCTTGTAGGTTGGGAATTGATGAAGAGCTTGTAGCTTTGCTTGGCAAATATTCACTAGTTGATAGCCCTTGATTTTATTTTCACCCATTTTAAAGTTTTCAGATTTTTCGAATATCGTAAGTTTTCAATCATTAAGGATTGTTTGGGGTGGTTGACCTTGTTAAATAATGTGTGTCCATTTCTATTGAGGAGTGGCCGAGTGGCATATGTAAGGAAGTATTTTTTTTGGCTGTTTGAAAGACTGGCTCTGAAATACTAACCGTTAAAACTTATGTCTCTAATCAGATTTCCACTGTGAATGTTATTATTGTGAATGTTACTGTGGGCAGTGCCTTGGATATTTTTTTGGGGGAACTTGGCTTATCAAGAGGTTGGAGCTTGGCATGCCCAGCAAAACGCCTATGTAGTTTAATTAGTATGTTTTCTTTTAGTTGGGTGCGGGGACTGTGAGCAAGGATCTCTTTTTAGTGTTTATCTAGGAGTGTAACCGATTAACCGTGTATCAGGTGATTTTTGTATCATTTTTTCTTAATGATTCTAGCAGTTGCCTTCTTCATTAACTTCTGTGATTTGACATGATTATTATCTGCCACTATACTTATGTACCTTTATAATCTAATTTTAAGACAATGCTTACATATTTTTCCTATGTACAAGACTACGAGGTCTTGGTAAAGTCATGCTAAGATAGCATTGTGTCAAGTTTTGCATGTTGAATGATGCGTTATGTTATATGTGCTAATACAAAATACTGTCAGGGTATAGTTTTAATCAGCAAGTTGTGTTGTAGCAATACAAATGATGAATAATTGGAGTTCATACGTCAAGCTAGATTGTGTAATTGTTAAATATGCCCCCTCACCCACCCAAATTCCGTTCATTGATTCCATAACATACCGAACATAGGAACGGAATAATCTTGAGTGCTTTTGGATAAATAATTTAATTAAACGTTTTTCTAGTGTCTTCATAAAAAATGCAGAAACGTATATAAAACTTGAAGCAATTGAGGAATAAAGTGGTACTTTATTCATTTTACAATTTTACCCTTTGGTGGAAAAAACACGAAAAAGATTCCAGTTTGGTACGATGGATCACGGAAATAGCCTGGCGGAAAATGTTTGTGGTCATTGAAAATTTGAAATAACTCTTTTGATCATAATAAAGAGAACAAGAGTTATTTCAAACTTTGTAAGTGACAAGAATAACACAATCCCTTCTCTTTTCTTTACATAATTTAGGACTACATGCAGATCAAGAAGACACACTCTAAAATATAATGGAAATAATAAGAAAAAAAACAAAAATTACACAATCTCTTCTCTTTCCAAACTTTGTACTAGGGGTATAAATGGACATGAGTCCACTTGATCCAACACGTCATTTAACTAGGTTAATTTCTACTAACTCTATTATAGTTAGATCATGTATCGAGTTGATGAGTTTTAAAATTGATTAATATGAACTAAATCAACTTACATTTATTATTATTATTATTATTATTATTATTATTATTTGTTACGTAAACACTCACCTAGACACAATGTATTGCATTATGTTTTTCTTGTTTTCTTTGTATTGATTTTTAAACCATCAAATCTCAAAGATACATGAAAACTTGCACAACAAATGAGCCATTGGATAGGATAATTATTATTATTTTTGAAAAACTATTACTAAAAGGCATAAAAAGATGTGCAATCCAAGGATTTCTCAAAAAGTCACACATTCTAGTACTATTTTTGTTTAAGCATGCTTAATTGCGAAATTCGAATGAAATTTAATATATTAATGCTCGTATTATGGCTCATTCTTGAATAGGATTATAAGTTATTCTAAACTCTTTCTTATAATTTTTCTCTTATCTTCGTTAACCATTTCTACCAAGTAGGAATATTTATATTTCTTTTTAGCTTTAGCTGTGAAATGTCATTTTTTATTTGATTTTTTGCATTATAATTTTTTCTTCAAATTTTCATAATATGATAATATTTTAATAAACTAATCTATTTACCACCCCTGAACTAACTTGTCTATAAATAGATCAAACCCAACCCAATTCAATAGATTATATTCATACTTTGTGACAGTTGCTCCCCAAAATTGCTTTCTACCCCATTTTAATATTATTTTTTTATCTTTTGGATTGGTGATTCTATAAATGCAAAAAGGTACCACCAATCCGGAATATAATTTTACACCTGGATTGACCAATGCATAAGGTAAAAGGTGCAGGAATCAATTCCCCTTTGTATACAAGAGAACTACTTCCTTGGACACCCACAATTCTTTCCAAATCTTCTCACATTCACAGTGTCCTCCTTTTTACCTTTTTTTTTTGTTGATTTTTTTACGTAAATCTGACAAGACCTTGGTTCTTTTATATATACAAGAACCAGTTCTCCACGATGCCACTTCATCAATAGAAGAATCCCACCTAGATGCCACTTTAGCATTTTCAATGGGAGAAGGAAATAAGAAGTGATTCTTACTTTAAGAAATTACCAAATTAATAATCTTCATTGGAAATGGTCTTGTGGTTCTTATTAAAGTAGAAGGAAAAGAATAAAGGGGCTCCATAAGTCAACATGCATGATGCATGTGATAGAAATCCAAGACCCCCTTTTGTTGGATGTGGAGGCTTACTAGAAGTTGACCTCACTCAACAACTTATGTATGTAGTGATGGTAATTAATCGTGGGAAATTGCACAGCCACCACAATAATAAGAGAAATAGCAACAGCATTATATATAAATAATATGATCATATATATTGTCAATAATTTTCCCTTGGTTTAAATGTTTAAAATCTCTATAAGTGCATATTTAATTAACGTTCCTATTTTTCTTTCTTTCTTTCCTATGCTATGGAGGATGAAGTGCTTACATGTATGGACATGTTTCTGTCTTACGTGGAACGTCCTCTTTACTATATATAGGATTATTTGAAATGAAAACAAATTAAAACAACAGCGAAGGATGATTATCTGTTCGATACTGTTCCTAATCTATTTGGTCATAGATAATTATCTTTTATTCTTTTGGTCATATAATTAAACCTTCTTATAATATTAGATGATTTTGAAACACATGGCAAAGGTGCTATATTTTTCAATGACCTTCGTTACCTTCCTCCTGCTGATCATAAATTTTCTCAGTATTCAGTAAAATTATAATTTATGAAAGTAGTACAGCATAAGATGCAAATTCTATAATCTTCATTATTCAAGATTAAGAAGTTTGTACCCAGAACAAGAAAGTTTATGGTTACCCACGCACTCACTGCTGTATATATTTATAATTTTGATAATCACTGTGAAACTACAACTATATTTAGAATATGTTTAGATAAACTCATCCACAAACACTTGTAGCAAATAAATAAATAAAAGTTTCTCCATATAAGTTAAAATTAAATTATGTCTCATGCATAAGCTAAATATAAGTATTTGGAAGGAAAAAAACTAATTTAATTTGCATGTAAGCTAATTTTAGTTTATACACAGAGAAATTTTAATTTTTTTTTTAATTTTCTTTTGATGTAATTGCTACAGAAAAAACCCTTCACCTTCACCTGTTAGTACTAGGTAAACTAAAACCAAAGCCAAAAAAAAGTAATGAAAACTTCAAATATACATATGATAAAGCTACTTTTATTCTGGTATTGTTTCTAACGCTGGTTTCCACCCATGAGAACCATCGTTAACTCTTGTACACACATCTACATCACGATCCATTCCCTTTCCTTGCACCAAAGACAACACCTCTCTAACCGAAATCCCTCCTTTTTGCACTATGTCCTTCAGCTCTTGCTTACTAAGAACAAGCTTAATCCTAACTACCTCATCACCCATATCTTCCACTTGATCATCATCATGATCAGGTTCAGCAAACCTCAGCCTCTTTTTATTCATTTTTTTCGGCGAAGGTCGTGGCGGCGGCACGAGGTAGTATAACTGACCCGTGAGCAATCTTGTGTTGGGGTGGAGATGGTGTAAGACTGGTAGGGATTCGGATATTGCATGGCCCGGAAACTGGTTCAGAACTTGATGGACTTTGATGGGTGCTGCTTTGTATTCGAGGATTTTGCCGTCGCTTTTCATGACCCTTACCACGTTTTCTTGTAGGACTATGCAGTTCCCCATGGCTTTGGTTAGTTTAATTTATTTATTCCTCGGTGATTGCAGAGTTTGTTTTTTATTTATTTTTTGACAATGGATGAGGAAGGGTCACTGGTGGTGAAGTATTTATAAACAAGTGGGTGTGGAAAATGCCCATAAGAGGGTTCTAATATTACGCAATAGCCCATTTCTGTTGTTGTTTATAGTTAATATTATTCTAGGTTCTAGATGGTTCCCCTCCCAAATGTCTTATTGTATATAAATTTAGAGCTTGAAAAATGAACGGACTGGTCCCATCTATTGGACTAAATATTGAAAATGGTTTGGCATGGTCTACGACTAAGTCCGTTTAACCCGTCAAGTCATATGGGTGGAGTAAAAAAAAATTATTTTTATTTGGACTGTTTTTTTTTTTTTTTTTTAGTTCAGTTTATCCTAATTACGGTCGGATTAGGTTTATTTTGTCAATTTTATATATATTTATAAGATATAGTCAATAAATTTTTTTATTACTTATTATAAAATTTCATTTCATTTTTTGTGTATTAATTTTTTTACTAAAATACTCTTATTTATTTTAATCTATAATTAAATGATAGTTTTAATTGTCATTTTATCTCTTTTATATAAAGATTGGAGAAGATAAATAGGAATTCATTAATGTTAATGTTAAAGGAAAATTTGGAAAAATATTACAATTAAAGACAAATTTAATGTTAGCTAATAGTTGAATAAATTAATTTTTTTAATAAGTGTAATTTGATGATCAACTATGTCTTATGAATGAATAAGGACGGAAAGATTAATAGATTATATGTCTTGTTAATAAGTGTTTATAAAATATTGATTAAGGAATTAAAATAAAAATATTTATTATGAAAATTATAGGAAATTGTAAAAAAAGTTATAGATAACATAATTTTGCGTATCTCAATAAAAATATTTCTATTTTAATTCCTTAACCAATACTACTTTAAGGACACCTATTAACATTTGTTATATATTATATATTCAGTTGTTTGGTCGAATTATGCATTAAACTATATGTATTGAAAATGTCTATAATATTTATGTGTTTCGAGCTCTAGTGCATATTTTATTATTAGGATGATCGCATATGAGTTATTGCCTGTTTTGACGTTGATTTCAACCTCACAATTTTTCCTTCAAAAAACAATTTGAAAAGTTAAGGGAAGAGAGTTTTCATTATAAACTATCCCTAATCGGTATGAAACTATTTTAATGTACTAGAATAATATATAAATTTTATATTTTAAGAAACTATTGTATATTTATTTTAAAAAACTTATTCAAATTCATCCGGACTAGATCAATTGATCACGTATTCACTCAAATAAGTGCCATATATATAAAACTATAGAGCTAGTTATTTACATGTAATTAAGAATTTGATCTATTATAATTATAATTGATGTCGAAATGAAACTTTCTATATCAATTGTGGTTAAAATTAATGTAGAAAGTCTATTTATTTTTAAATTATATTACAACTATATTGTCTCTTTGATATATAATATTTCAATTCAAAATCTATAAACATAACCAAAAACAGATATTGGTCGGAACATTACAAAACAATTTCATTATATATGTATATATAAAATAAATCTCGTATATCAAAATATTAAGTACAATTTTTTTATCTTATTAGTGACTAAATTGAAAACAGGATGTCTATAATTTCTATATTACAAGTGCAATTAAGCTAGTAGTTACATAGGCCAAATATGAGAAGTTTGACTACGATTTCTTTATGTTTTTTATTGATCTAATAGGAATTCACTCTAAAGTAACTCACCTTCCCTCTTTGCTCCACATTTAAGTTATTATAAATATCTACTCACATTATATTCATTTATGTTTGATAAAGTTAATTAGAACCACCACTTTGAACAATCAACAACACCCATTTTTTTAGTGGTTTCTAGGTTTAGATATAGTAGAAAATGAGTGCTAGAGTGTATGAGGTACTGCTGGTAGAATTATTAAGGATGAATGAATATAACTCAAGAGGAAGGTTTATAATAAAAGAAATGTAGAATGAAAGAGGGAAGTGGCAGTTACAATAATTTTGGAAGAAGAAACTAAATTCCTATTGGATCAAATGAAAACATATAGAAGGGCAAGTCAATTTTCTCGAATTTGGCCCATGTAACCAATAATTAAAGAGATTTTAATTTGTTGTTATTTATGCAAACGAATTCATTGAGTGAGCTGACAAAAAGCTTTAGAGCATTCTAACACACTATTTTGGATTCTTAAATGGGATTCATGATATGAATCAATATGGGGTTTATTATTTTTACTAATCGTTTTCGAAAAGGCTTTTTCTTATAACATAAGAAAAAGGTGCACACCAACTGCTTGACGAAGAGAAACAAAGATAAAGATAATATGAAAAAAAGTGCAGAACAAAAATAATGAATTTAACATGAACAAAATGTTAAAGAAAATAAAATAAAAAAAGTCAGGAAAGACAAAAAATGGAAAAAGACGCCACACCTTGTGAAAAAAGATAAGTCCCGTGGGGATTCGTCACAAAAATTATAGAAACCTTTGATAAGAACCAATATTTGGTCCAATTAAGAGCCCAAGAGAAACTTCCTCTCACATTTTTAAAAGTGCAAAGTTTTATTCAATACAAAATGTGAGTACATAAACAAATGAATGACTATTTATAACCATATCTCTCTCCTATTTCTTTCCAATGTGGGACTTAAGTCACACATTCCTTATTCAAAATTACACTAAAAAAGTATAATTCATGTTGAACTCCATGTCCCATTTTCATCATCATAGATGCAGAATTAGGACTTGAACTAGAAATACGAGTTGTAGGAAATCTTTAGAGGTTTCAAACGCATCAAAGAACGCCTAAAACGTACATCCAGAACTCAAGTTATGTTCAAAATATTGGAACAATCTAGACTTTTCAGTCATTTTTCTTGGTCCTTATCAATTCATGCCATCAATTTGGTCATGCAAGCTTTATGAACTCTATCGTTCTATAGGTCAGTTAATTACGAGAAGATGGTCACTAACATACAATTAAATAATAATCAAAGTGATCAATTCCAATATAGAAGTGAAAGCGATACAAAAATACAATTAACTGAATAACATCGAAGAACTTTATTAAAAATAGGAACTAGAGTACATGAGTACAACTACATCACAATCTAAGTTCTATGGGTTTAGCCAACCATGATCATAGAATAACTAAACAACATATAATATTGCATTATAAATAAAAGAGATCCAAAACCCTTATAGATTCGGACCCTAATTGTTCCTGATGCAGTTCTCCTCTCAAAAGTTTTTATTATTCATAAAATGTCTAATAATTTTGAATCCCCAAGTAAAGTACATACCCCAGCTTATTATTTATAGACTCTTAAAGATACTTAATTAGGAACACTATAAATAGATATTCTAATATGATCTCTAAAGATAATTACTTTAATTAGGTGCACTATAGATAAATATTTTGATTATATTCCTAAAGATAATTACTTTAATTAGACGCCTAAAGATAGTTTTCTTTTATTAAACTCACTATGATCATGGTGATATCCACCACGCTGTTATCAAAATTCTAACGCTAAAGCTTGAGATGTTGTGAAATGACGAGAGCTCTCATGATTGACCATGACCTTCTTGGTTGACCACGACCATAATTGTACTTCTGTAAGGTAAAAATTAATGTTCAAACATAAGTTCTACCAATAAAATACATAAAATAGTACAAAAACTCACATAAATATTACTCAAATTATGATTTATCACAAGACATATGTCTTCAATATAAACATGCATGAAAGTACTTTCCCTAAGACATTAGACATTTTTTTTTAAAAATATTAGTGCATTGATGAAATTAGAAAAAAAAAACTTATACTTGATTTTTAATCAATTGTACTAACAACCAATCGTTTCTTAATATAACCAATCTAAAAAGTCTTGTTAGGAATTTCAAATGTTATAAAGGAATCAATATTCCATCAAACTCAAAAGTATTTTTAGATTAATTTTCTGCACAACCGATCTAGAAAAATATTTTCTATATTAAATCTTTAGTAACATAGGTGAGATGTTCATCAAAATATTGCAAAAATATCATTACTTCATATACTATATAATTTTTTTAGAAACCAATATTTTGTGTACTAATAATCCCTAGTTTGACCGATTTTAATATTTGACTGACCAATTTGAGCCAATTTTGATAACAAGCTCTCATGAACTAAGCAATGGTAATTGCAAAATTTTGTGTTTTAAATGAAATTAAGTTAAAATTTTACCTTAATAATTTTTAAAAGCGTAATATTAAAAAACTAACACTAATGACATCAATTTCTTTTGTGTGATCTATTTTCATCGGAACATGTAACTACCTACCTTTAACAAGACCTGATTATTCTCTTAACTACATTTTTTTTATTCACAAATTTAAAACCTAAGGCTTTACTAGGATTTGTTCTGGGCCCTCGGACATGCCACATAGATCATGATGACAAGTTAGTACCTCGTATTAACATGAGTCGTCGACGTTGGGACTATTGTTCTGGACCCCCTTTGGACTTGCCATGTGGCCCTTGGCCCTTGCCAACAACCTAATTGCTTCATCTGACAACTATTACTATATAAGATATCTTTCATGTCAATTGGTACACATTTCTTACACTCACCGACTTAGACATGAAAATGTTTATGCAAATATTTGTAGGTTTTGCATCTCGTTAAAATTGTTGTCGATGCCTAAGCATCCACTACATTTGGAGGTGTCAAAATCTCTCCAAAGATAAATCTAATTTCATTCAAATCAGCGTAATATTGATACCCTGGTAGCATCATTAATACTACCACCAAGTTTATTTTTTCCAAATAATGTTTTAGCACAGGGGTTAACTCCTTAAGTCTACACAGAGTCAACTCATAACAAGAATTGTGTGATTGTAGAGCAAGTGAGTTATCACCGTATGGTCCACGTCCCACCACTACGGTTAAAAATCGTGTGAAAGGATTAGGCCCATTAAGAGCTCAAGTGGTTGACTAGTTCGTTGTGGGTTGACCAAATCCAGTGCCACTTTGACTATCAGCTTCTCTCTTTTCCTATGATGTTTGTACTTTGTACAATAGATTATGTTTTTTTTTTATTAATGAGGTTGTACAATAAATTATGTTGATTGACTCATCAAAAGAAAACAAAAATAATATACGTGTTGAATTAAGGTCGGTCACTAATTGAAGACATGTTAGAACTTGTCCTCCCCCCTCTTCGCTTTTGCACCGATGAATCGTTAGTAAATTCTATGCATATCGCATAGTTTGCAAAAGACAAATTAAAGCATATAGTTAAAAGGAAAAAAGAAAAACAAAAATATGAGAACGTGTTTGAATGACAACTTTTAAATGAAAATTCGTGTAAATGAAATAAAGCAGGAGTTAATACCATTACATAACAATGATAACAAAATCCATACACAAGTTTAAAATTTGAATAAAAGAATGTGGCGGCTAGATGCAGATTCTTGTATAAATTCTGTTTAATAGTAAAAAAAAAAAAAAATAGGACTTGAAAATGATCACTTTGGTTTGATGCTTTAATAGCCTCCTTGTCATCCTTCACAAGATCATCCCCAAATTCTTTTCACTGTGGTCCAGGTGAGAGATTTTGTACATGCTTAGTTAACGGTAGAGCTAGCTAGGCCAAAAAGTCCAAGATAGATACATAAACAAATTTGAAAAATGGAACAAAAAATTGATGATAACAATATTGGAGCAGACGTGGTAACTCAAGTTCGAAGAACCTGAACAGAATATTGGAACTCGAGAATCAAACTTCTAAAAGAGACACACAAGTGAGATCATAAAGGGCATGCAGCACCATGACAATTTGATGGAAAACTGGCTGAAAAAAAGGGCTTAGTGCTAGGTGATGTTGCCTATACGCATGCATAATTGAAATAATGAAATAATGAAACTTCTAGCATGTTATTGGTTGCTAGTGGGGGTAGGAGGTTGGGCTCTTGTAAAAGGGAAAGGGATAATTTATCCTTCTTTGTAATCATTTTAATTGCAAATTGTTCATTTTTAAATTCTTAAAAAATTTAAAAGTGCATTTTTGTTTGATTAAATATTTATTTTAAGATTTATAAGGATATATATACATTAAGATTTAGTTTTTAAGTAATGTTAAAAAAACAGTATTTTTGTATGATTAAATATTACCCAATTAGGAAAATGTTTTAATAAATGATATATTTTGGTGAACTAAATGAAAATATAAAATTTCATTTTTCTAGAGTATTTCTCTCTCTCTCTTCATTCATCTATAATATTTATACATATCTTTTTTTATCTATAAGATTAATGTAAAATATTAACTAATTTTATTAATAATTAATATATGTCAGAGAATCAATCACCTTACATTTACATATCTTGACAAGTTAAAAAAGTTATTCAATATGATTTTCATCAAAAGTCATTTTTTCCTAAACTGATATTTTAA
>PYAF01000329.1:2669603-2684900 GCA_007407185.1 Glycine tomentella
GTTAAAAAAGTTATTCAATATGATTTTCATCAAAAGTCATTTTTTCCTAAACTGATATTTTAATATATGCTTTGTACAAGATAAATTATTTATTTTATATAATTAAAATTTCAATAAATATATTATATTATAATTAATATTATTATAAATAAATATTTTGATATATAAATTATAATTTAGGTTTATAATGAACTATTTAAATTTGGATATAAGGTTATTTTAATCATTGAAATTTTTAAAATATTAAAATTTAATTTAAAAATAAAGATAAAAGAAGATTAGGTTTTTACCAGTTACAGGAGTGCGTAGTCTGAAATGCACATTAAAAGATAGAGTATACATAATAATGTTGATAATATCTAATTAGGAAAGTGAAAATCTTGCTTTTTAAAGTGTGTATTTTAATTTATGATACATGAATATGTGAATTGTCAATTCAATTAATTATGATTTATCTTTAAATTTAACCAGTTGAAAGAAAAGAAGCATTGTTGTAACTTGTTACTTTGTTACTTTAAATTTAATTTATAATACATAAAAATTATCTCCATTGTCAACTTTTTTTAGAGTATTATTGAGCTAGCAAATGAATCAATTAATTTTTTTTCAAGGCAAAATGATAGTATTAATAATGCAGTTCAAAGCACAAAAGATGCTTGAACTAACCGAAAACATATATATATATATATATATATATATATATATATATATGAATAAACATGAATATGATTACAGCTTCTCAATATTCTGTTGAACCTATTATAATAATAATAATAATAATAATAATAATAAGTCATGTTAATTTACTATATAGGTACCACTTCCTTCACCATAAAGTGTTATTACAATATTAATGTGATTTTACATAAATCAATTGATATGAGATTATCTAATTTAACAATTAGAATCTTAAGTTTAAATCATGTGTATATAATTGTGTTATATACTAGAAAGAGTAATTCTGCTTTTCATGAAGGTTATTTGTAATCTTTAGCAAAAAGACTTCTTTTGAACTATAAACAAAAGTGTCTCCTATTATAGATAAATGTGGTCTTTTAGCATAAAAGACTTCTTCGGGAATGCATTTAAAAAAGAGTGTATTTAAGGAGGTTTTATTATGTTGAATAATCTATGTGAGTTATTATGAATTTTTTAGTATACTGAATTTAATTTTTATGAATTAAAATAAATAAATAAAGAGTGTCGAGAGAAAATTTTGATTTTTAAGAGAACTTAAAATATTATAAATCAAAATAATTTGTTTAGATATTAAATTTTAAAAAATTAAACCGATAGAAATTTAAGATTTGTACAATTAAAACAAAGAAATTTCAAATAACTCTTAAAATGAAAAAATTGAAAATTCTGTCTTCCATAATCCCATTATCAACTCTCTCTCACTCGGAAAAAAATTGTGTATGCCTTGTCTTTGCTACACTCCAAAAACTTTATTATCAAGATAAAAATAAAGGCATGATAAAAAAAGTGACCATTAAATTTTTTAAGAAATTATTATTAGTGAAAAATTAGAGTGAAATATGTTTAAGACATTTTCAATTTTGTATTTTTTTTAAATAATATATGGTCAAGAGAGAAAAACCAAACAATTCTAGAACTTATGGACTTTCACAAATAAAAAAGATGCATTTTTTAGTATTCAATGTTAGTTATTGTTTTTTTTTTAGAATATTAGTGAGAGGATTTGAACTCAAAATCTCTCTCCTTCTTCTTCAACCTTTAAATCTTCATTTTCATCAAGTCAATCTTATAACTCTCAAATTAAAAAAAATCATAATTTAATATTTAAGTAGTCTTATATTAATAAAAAGGATAATTTTACACAAGCATAAATTATAAAATTGACAATTTGACAGTTGACCGGCTAAACTTGTTACCAAGTTAACAATTTATATAAATGTAGTCATGTAGGTACACTTTTAGATATTTAAGGAAATTTGGCTCCTTGTTACTTGTTTTGTAATGTAACTAACCTTGCCAAAGAAGAAAGATTCTATTTTTTCCTGGCTATTCACGTTGCACTTTAAGAACTAAAATGGATATGTTAGCTAAACTCCACTATATCAATCAATAGACTATTCCTTTCTCACCCTTAAAGTCATAAAAGCTAAACTGTTTTTTCATACATATTGATATCACCACGCGCATGCACAAGAGACCCAAAAGTTTCTCCAATTCCCATCTCGTCCTGTTCATACTCTGGTACGGTGCACTATACCCAGTAATTTTCTCTCTTCATTTTAGAGTAATATTATATCCTTTTGCAATTTTTTTCTACAAATCTTTCTAATATACTTTATAAATAAAGAGTTAAATAAAATAATATGCTTAATATCTCAAATATAAAATACATTTAATTTTTACTATATAAAAGACGTAAAAAAATTAGTAAGAAAATATTGTAGCAGAATTTAAAATTATTTTTTATAATAAAACTTTTTGACTGGTTGAAGATAATGCATAGGGGACCATGGTCTGTTAACAAGGCTCACTCCATGGTTACGCTATATTTTCAATGTGTGGACGGCTTCGCCGAGTAATATGAGCTATTTTGAATGGTTCGTTTTCCATTTCCGCAATTTATGACTCAATAAGCATGGGTGGGTCAATCTGGTTGCTCTCCAAAAGATCTTTTAACATCTTATTTATTAAAAAAAAAGATCTTTTTTATTTTTTAAGAGTATTTGGTTATTATTTTGTTTAGCTTTTATAAAAGTAAAAGTTGTCAATAGATCTTTTCTCAAATTTCCAACTTATGGAATGATACATTTTGGGAATCTATCCCCTAAATTATGTTTGGACAATAATGTCCTCAAAAAATTTCAAAATGACAAAGGATACCCTTCCCATTTCTGAACACATTATTTCTCTCTCTTACTCCTCTAAAGAGTTTTGTGTCTTCCTCTCGAAGGTTCTGCGTCTTCCGCTCGAAGGTTCTGTGTCTTCTGCTGAAGGTTTTGCGCTTTCTTGCTCAAAGGTATGCATCTTCCTCACTCCTCTGCTCCTCAATCTCTTCTTTTTTTTTACTTCTCTTCATATCATCCTTCTTTATCTCTTCTTCTTTGTTTGTTAACATCATAGGTTAACAATTTCTTCATCAATTTCTTTTTCTTCTTGTTTAAATTTTGAATTGTTACGGATTAGGGTTATGTTTTTGTTTGTCTCATTAATTATTATGAATTTTGACCCATTAAACATATTATTGTGGAGATTGCAAGGTGTTCCCTAAATATTCTTGAATGTTTATCATTGTTTCTATTTCTTAAGCTTGTGAAATGTCTCTCAATCAAGTTCCTGTGAAAAGAAAGAAAGTAGAATGGTGCGATAAAAAGATTCAGATTCTACTGAAATTGTGCATAGAAGGGATGAATGCTGGAAATAAACCTCACAACCACTTCACTAAGCTTGGTTGGACAAATATTATAGAAAATTTCAATAAGACAACAAATTTGAATATGAATATAAGCAATTCAAAAATAGGTGGGATTCTTTTAAAAAGGAATGACAATTATGGACTAAGCTTATTGGGAAAGACACTGGTATTGGCTGGGATGGACAGAAGAAAACCATTGTTGCTAGTGATGAATGGTGGGAATCCAAAATTTAGGTGTGTACTATTCAACTAATATTTTGAAAATTGTAACTGTTTCAAAATTCAGGTGTGTCATTGTCTGTGATTTGACTTTTACAAACTTAACTATGAGAGTTTGTCTTCCTATCTAATAAGAGTAAGCAATTTTATTTGCTTATGCCCAAATCGAGAATCTAAGGAGACATGGTAAGGGAAAAGAAAATGTGATTGTTAATAAATTTGTTGGACACCCCCTATGCTGGACCGTGGGAGGAAGGTGAGGGAGGGAAATAGGAGTTTTCACCATAATTATTACTGAATTCTTATATAGCAAGTAGAGAAAGTAGACATAGAAAAAGTGAGGTCTCTCTTTGGTTGATAAAATGCACAGGGAAAGGAGAGGTTGGACAAGAATTTGGTGAGGTTTGGGCTAGAGTTCCTTGCTATGTACTACTCTATCTGTATTTTCTATCCTTTTTCTTTTCTTGTGAGAGTCAGAGGTTCTGCAATGAATTATCATTGGAATTACTTTTTTCTTTAATGAAATACTTGGGTTCTAATCATAATTCCTTTGTTGTGTCCTTTCAAGTGTTTGGTTTGGCTGGAAAATCACAAATTGACAGTACCTTACTACCTTTAATGCATTGTCGAAAAAAAGAAAGCGCAAGATTATTGACTTAATATAGTCATCTAAATAATTTAACTGTCTAGAACACACTGGAAAAGATTTTTGTTTGCAACTACTTGGTTTTGTACCTTGAATATTTTAGACTTATTTAGATTACTGCTCATTGTACTCTTACCAGTATTGAATTCTTGTTTATTGGTCTTGGAAGTGTATAAAATCTTTAATTTTCTTCATTGTGTTCTTGGGATTAGGAGTTCTGATTCCAAATGTCTGAGTGGAGTGCATCTTACTTGATATGTCATGAATCATAGGTGCCTTCATGGTAAATAGGGTGTGTAAACTAGGATATCTTTTTGTACATTCATTGTTATCTAATTTAAACAATAAATTTTATTCCCCTTACTATCTCTTTCTCCCTTTCTTTTTGTTACTTGGGAAATTTATTTGTGTTTTGATTACATGACTCTGGTTAGGTAAATAAAATGGTGTCGGCATGCAAATAATGGAGACAAGCTTAAGTGGCTTGATCGTCTTCCGATGTGGTCCCTCAAATAGTTTCATGTTCTTAAAACTGATTTCTATTATGTAAGATTAACATCACTGACCCAAAATGCTCGTGGTCCCTCTAATTTAACCCCCCCCCCCTTTTTCATTATAGTGGGGGGACATTGAAAGCTTGTAAAGTATAAGTTTTTTTTTTAAAGGATGTAAAGTATAAGCTTGTTGAGTTTACCTTTTAATATCTATTTGTAGATATCTCTTATTGATGCGGGATTAGGAAGATTGAGTTTCTTAATGCATATTTGCAATGATAGATTGAGTTTATATAAGTCATAATACTGATAAAAAGCCTTATTTTTCCATTTTGAATTTTTTTATGGCAGTGAATATTTGTGGGTTGCAAATATTGAGCAATTTTGAGTTGCAAATATAGATTGAGTTTATTTTATTTTCTCTCCACTTATGGAATGCTAGTGGCATTTGTCGATAACAAGATGATCTATCAGCTTATCAGAATGATGACTTAGTTGATAACTGCTTCATACATACAAGTCCTGAAAATCTTAGGCTAACTCATCTTGCTAACCCGTTTGAGTTTTAAAATGGTTCTCAAATTTTGCCATTGACAATATATTGATGTAAACTCTAAAGCAGACCCAGCCAAATGTGCCATTGACATTTGGAAACCTATCAATTTTTCAAGTTGGAAGCTTCATCATACAGCTAAAAGGAATGATGATCTTAGATACTCTCGAGGAAGTTGAAAATGCACATATAGTGACATTTGATATTATCAATTCAAGAAACTTTAATTTTATGGATTGAATTTAGTGAGGATTGATATATTAAGAGATAATTTATTTGATTGAAATTAATGACTAATTAATTTTAAATGTGAGAGAATAACAGAAAAATTAGGAACCATATAAAAAAAATAAAAGTGTTTATTTCTCTAGTAGAATTTGAACTCTATTTTATGAAGAAGCAAAATCACATTTATGTTATTACAACATTAGAGCAGCTTATAATGTAGTAATTATTGGTCTAATGTATAAATATTCAACATCAACATCAACAACACCTTAAACCCAAATTAATTGGGGTCGGTGATAGATGAACCCAATGATAAATCGTAAATGAGACAAAAGGAGAAAGGGAGAGGGGAAGAAAAAAAGTGGAAATAAGACAAAAGAGAGAAAAAGGGGTGAAAGGAAGAAAGGAGAAAAAAAGAGAAAAATAACTAAAACAAGGGAATGACTGGAACATAAAACTACTAATGGGTTTAACCCTCCACCAAGCTTTTAGCTTTTCTCCACTTCGTCCTAAGACATATCGTCCGCCAATCGATATCCCACTCCATTAGGTATTGTTTAACTACATTTTTCCTGGTAAGTTCCGGTCGACCTCTACCTCTCTTTGTGTCGAGCTTTTGGTAACAAACTCTTGTTCTTATAGGAGCATCCAGTGGTCATCTCATAACGTGCCCAAACCACCTCAATCTATGTTCCCTCAGCTTTTCACATACCGATACCATTGATACCTTTCTTCTAATATCCTCATTTCTTATCTTATCCATCTTCGTATATCCATACATCCACCTTAACATCCTTATTTCTGCTACCCCTATTTTATGCTCATGTTGTGTAATATCACTAAATTTAATTAAGGTAATTTGGGTGATATTTGCGTAATTAAACTGATTTACGAAAGTAAGGATAGTTTGGTCTTTGTCGGAGGTACGGATGTAGTTAGTAATTGCTGGACGCACCCTCTGTTTCTTGTTAAAAACCAACAGAATACGTTTTCTGCCATTCTCTCCTTCTCTTTTCTTCTCCTTTGATTTTCTCTCCACTCCTAAGCTCTCTTCTTGCCATTTCCACTTGTTTAGTGGTTGGATTCACAAAACAAGCAAGGAAGAAAGCCTTTTCTTTGTTCTTTGTTGTTTTGAGCCTTGGGTGTTGGTGATTTGACGAGAAGAGTGGGTTTTGAATCTGCCCATTGTCGTTCGGCGTCGCTGAACCGTGATTGGAAGCCATAGAGTGCTGGTCTACCCTCCAATTTGGTCTATTGAACTCTAAGGTTTGAAATCTCCTTCTATTTCTCCTTGATTCTTGAGGTTAGGGTTAGGGTTTGGAGTGAGATGGTTGAATGTTGAGTTTTAAGAAGGTGAGACAGTTTTGAAGTATGTTTTGGAGTGTGTAGAAGTTGATTTTAAGCTGATATGGTGTTCCATGCATAAATCATGCATGCTTGTTCATGACAGCCAAGAACACCTATTTGGGCAGTTCTGGTGTTTTGTCCATAGCAGGAGCTATTGGTGTCCAAATGGTCTAAAATCGATGCCCATTTGAAAGCTAAGAGAGTTAGGTTTACTCTGGAATTTTCATGCTATTTTTGGAGACTCCTAGAAATTGTGGTGCAGAGTTATAAAAGGCTGTTATACTCTGTTTTTAGCAAATTTTTCTGCTGCAGATGGCCATTTTGCAGAAATCATAACTCTGTCTAGAATGATCCAAATCGAGTGCTTTCTGTGGATATAGAAAGATGGGTATGTGAATTTCATGCCTGTAAAATATCAGCTCATTTGGACGAGTAACCTGGTGTGGGTTGTCATTGAAAGATGGCTGTTTGAGTTGGTATGTTGCTGTCAGCACTATTTTAGTGCGTGACAGTTCTGGTTTTTGGTCTGCTGCAGAGGCTGTGGCTCATGATTTTTGATGAAACCAGTTTTGTTTAAAAGATAAGAGATATATCTTGATGCCTTTAAATTTTAGTGATTTTAGGAGCTTTCCACAAGGAGTTGTGATTTTTCAAAGTGGGTGTAAAATCTGCAGAATTTTATGCAACAGTTTATGCTTTTCCGTATGTTTTGCTAGAAATAAATGCTTTGTACGGATAGGATGATGTTTGATATGTGTTTGTATGCCTTGTTAGGGCGTGACACCGAGGGTGTCAATGGCGTAGGCCACGGAGCAGGGAAAGAACCGCAGAGCTCGGCTTTGTCAGGTAAGTTCTTGGTCCATTGGGGATGTTTCCCACTTGTTTATGCTCCACCATACTCCGAGGGAGTGTTGGTTGCATTCATGATGCATTCATTGATGGTTGTTGCATCCTCATAATGATATGTATGCTTACATTTATGCTTGAGAAATGTATGATGTCTGTTGATAGATCTTCTGGCCAGTTAGATAGATATGGACCTCCCTAGGAGATGGGTTTCCTCCTAGTTTGGTTTGCTCATGGTTGATGAGATCCCAGGGGTCGGTGATCCCTCAATACCAAGAGATAGGTGTGTCCCGTCGCGGTTGATTGTCTATTTTCAGAGGTACCATATACGTGCGTCCATGAGTAAGGGGTAGCTCCCGATGGAATGGTACGGGTGTGAGTTCCGGTCTCACACTGAGGTTGGCGTTGATGAGATCCGCCGTACATAGAGCAAGATGACTTGCTTGTATTGTTATGAGGACCGGGAGGCCGGGCCGGGTGGCCAGTATGTTTGTGATGCCTTGATGACGTGTGTCATGGAAAGTGAGCCAGGGTGGAGAAGATGCCTCCAAGGACCCTAAGCTTACTGAGATGTTTATCTCACCCCGTGTGGGGCTTATGTTATTTCAGGTGACTCTTCTGGCAGAGAGGAGCGGTCTCAGGGCAGGAGGCCCCAGTAGAGACAGTGACTGCTTGGCCGTGCGACAGCAGGGAGAGCTGGGTGGCTCAGATGTGTTTTGATGATGTTTTGTACCCCTGTAGAGGGAAGATATGTGTGTGTGCACATATATTATGCTTTGTTCATGCTATGTATGCCCTCGTGTGAGGAAGGATCTTTGAGATCAAGGCGATGTATGTCTATTCTTTTGTATAGACGCTTTGAGTGTCAGATGTTGTATTTGTACATAACCAGTTTATGTTATGTATTGATGTTTCTTCCTGCTATATCTGTTGAGATATTTGTGTTTATCTGCCTATGGTTATGTTGATGTGATTCTGGATTAGCAGGGGCTTGTGTTGCTTTGTGTCTTCGAGGTTATATGTTCCATACATAATGTAATCAAGAAATATGGTTTTCGATTATGCTTCCACAAAGTTTTTAATTAAAGTGATTAAGCGCTATTCTGATAAATAATAATGTTAATACACCGGATGCACACGGGGTGTTACATGTTGCCTATGTGCTGGCCAGCATTCTACTTCATATAGCATTGCCGGTCTTACAGCTGTTCTATAGAATTTTCCTTTCAGCTTAAGGGGAATTTTACGGTCACACAAAAACCCTGATGCACTCCTCCATTTCATCCACCTTGCTCTAATTCTGTGATTTACATCTTCATCAATCTCACCACCTTTTTGCAACATTGGTCCCAAGTATCTAAAAACATCTTTCTTGGGTACCTCTTGACCAAGTAGATGCACTGTATCTTGATCACCATCTCTTACTCTCGAAAACTCACACTTCATATGCTCCGTCTTGCTCTTACTTATCGTGAATCCTTTAGACTCCAAAGTGTTTCTCTACAATTCTAATTTCCTATTAACACCATCTTTGGTCTCATCAATAAGCACAATATCATCAGCAAAAAGCATACATCAGGACACTTCCTCCTGAATATTTTTCGTTAGTTCATCCATCACTAAGGCAAAGAGATAAGGACTAAGAGCTGAACCTTGGTGAACACCTACCATGATAGGGAAATACCTTGATGTTCCATTACAAGCTTTCATACATGTGGTAGCCCTATCATACATATCCTTGATTGCATTACATACTTTAATGCTACCTTTTTCTTCTCAAGAGTCCACCATAAGACTTCTCTTGGGACTCTATCATATGCTTTCTCAAGATCTATGAACACCATATGTAAGTCTTTCTTCTTTTCCCTATACATTTACATTATTTGTCTCATTAAGAAGATAGCTTCCATGGTACATCTTCCTGGCATAAATCAAAATTGATTTACGAAAACCTTGGTCTTCCTCCTTAGGCGATGTTCGATAACTCTCTCCTATAACTTCATAGTATGGCTCATGAGCTTGATGCCTCTATAGTTTGAAGAATTTTGGATATCTCCCTTGTTTTTGTAAATAGGCACAAGCATAATTTTCCTGCAAGCATCCGACATCTTATTTGTTTGAAGAATCCTATTAAAAAGATTGGTCAACCATTTTATTGCCACATCTCCCAAGCCTCTCCACACTTCAATAGGGACGTCATTAGGTCCCAAAGCTTTATTATTCTCCATCCTCTTTAAAGCTTCCTTAACTTCATGTGTATTAATTTTGTGCACAAATTTTCTATTCAGATCATCAAAAATGTCCTCCAAATCCACCTCACTCTTGTCGTCATTCCATTAAAAAGTTTGTTAAAGTAGTTTAGTCATCTTTCGCTTACATCTTCATCCCTTACCAAAAGTTTTTGATTTTTATCCTTGATACATCTAACTTGCGTGAGGTCTTTACTCTTCTTATTGTTGGATATTTGTTGAATCCCTAATGCATAAAAAAATTTATAAAGTTTTGATGATAACAAACAATGAATGCCACATTATCAGATTTATTGCACTCATGATAATTATTTGATTATTTGATATTTTAAAATTACTGATATTTTGGATTTATGAAGATCAACACGATTGAGAAGATTATTTAAAGAATTATGAAGATTGATATAATTCAAGATGATATGGAATTAAGAAGATTTGTTTCTATTTATTTTTTTATTAGATTTTATGTAAGGAGATTAGAAGATTGATCTTGCCAAGATATTTGCTTTAAGATTGCATTGCATAATATAATAAAATATCTTTAAGATTGCATTGCATAATATAATAGAATATCTTTAAGATTGCATTGGATAATATGATAAAATATCTTTAGGATTGCATTCAAATATTTGTTAAAATCATATCTTTAAATTAGTATAAATAGAAACATATTTTGGTGTTCAGAGTATGCATTCCATTCCAAATAATATTACAGCTTTAGAGAGTTTATGTTTGTATCATTGAGAGAGTTATTGTGAGATCATATAGAAGCACTTGGCAAGTCTGATTCTTCAACTCTCCATCAGGATTTAAAGGTATCTATTTGCTTAAGGAATAGAAGCGTAAAGGTAACAATTTTATTGTATTCTTCTTCTTGACTTTGGAAGAGGTCACAACTGGGAAACTAGGATACTAGTTCTTATTCTTGGTGAATTGAGACGTGCAACTTTTGACTGGGAAACTAGGATATCAGTCTGGCTAGAAAACAAGGATACCAGTCTGTCTCTATTCTTGGTGAATTGAGACTAGAGCTTTTTGCTGGGAAACAAGAATACCAGTTGGGATAATTGTTGTGTAAGGGTAGACTAGGATACTAGGAACTCTTGTATCCAAAATTATCATAATGGAGTTGTCCATTGGATTGATTATCCAATTTGGACGTCGTGGTTTTTTACCCAATTGGGTTTTCCACGTTAAAATTGATTGTGTCTCCTTTATCTCTTATCTCTATATTATTGTTTTGAGTTTGATTTTAAATTGTGAATTATTTTATAAAACTCAATTCACCCCCGCTCTTGAGTTCATCTGGGACCAACACTTATCCTTTATTTTTGTAAGTTTGTAAATACCTTTCTCCGCATCCTTGCTCCTAAGATTTTTATACAAATCGTCAAAACTTTGTCTCTAGTTTCCTACACAACTTTCTTTGCATTTTTCCCCGTTACTCTAAATTTTTGCAAATTCTCATCATTAAGACGCTTATGCAAAGATCTAAAACATTCCTTCTTCTGTTTAATAGCCTCTTGCATCTCTCCATTCCACCACCATGTTTCTTTTGTAAGAACTTTGTTTCCTTTACTTTTACCTAACACTCTCCTTTCCACATTTTGAACACACATAGTCATCTTATTCCATATTTCATTAGCTTATCCAATAAACTCCCACAGTCCTTCACGTAACATGTTTGCCTTAAACTCTATATGTTTCTCCTCCTTTAGCTTCCACCATCTTATCCTTGGATTTTGAACCTTCTTCCTCAAATTAAGAACTTTCTAGAACCTAACCTCTAGAACTACCAACTTATGTTGTATCGTCACACATTCTCCAGGATAGATCTTGCAGTCAATACAGGAATTTCTATCTTCCTGTCTAGCCATAAAGAAATCAATTTGACTACAATTTTGGTCACTATGATACATTATAAGATGAGACTTTCTTTTTCTCAAAAAAAGTATCCACTAACATCTTAGTACTAAAAGCTTTTTATACTAAAAAAACCTGAAGTAAGAACTTGAAGCCAAGGATCTTATTACATATATGACTTAGAACAATGATAAGGCAATGTTGGTAGACTGCCAGAGAACGTGTTTGATTCTGTAAGCATAATCAAAGACTAATTCTTCATTTCCAACTAATATGAGTCAAATGTCCACAAGAAATCTGTTTTCCTTTTTGACATTTATATGTGAATAAGTTATTAACATAGAAGTTAAAAGACTATAGAATATTAAATTATGATGTCGTTTAAATTTTCTAACTAGAGGCATTAGTATTCGAATATACTTTATTAAACATTGATTCCTTTACTTGTCAGTTGATATCTAATATAGATGCTATTTTTACTTGTGTAGCACTTCACTCTTGTTTAAGTTCTGATAACACGTATGCTAAAAAATATGCATAAACTCAACTCAATTCTAAACTCCTTTATTTTTATCTCTTCTCTTCGTGTGTGTGTGTGTTATTTGAAGTTCTCTACTTAAAATATATGTGAGTTAGCAAAGAGCACTATTAACAGTCCCTTTGTCTCTAACATGATTAATTAGTTTTTTGCTGGTTTGTTGATCCCTTTTTTTATTAAAAAGAAAATGTATGAAACACTTTTAATTCTTAAACTATACCTGACAGGTTTATTATCTTGGTATGTGAAAATTGAAATGGCTGTAACTCACAGCTTTGTGTGGTCCTATTTCTGTCTTGGTGATTGAACTTCAGAACCTCTCTAATGGAAATAACATGTTATAGTTTATATATATTTGGTAACTCTGCATACTTTTAAAGTTATACAGGAATGTTTGATATGCATCTCATGCATTGTAATCAAAATTAAACTTAACTAGAGCATATAAAATAATTCAAAAATGGACGAACCTAAAATTTAGGAAGATATATATCAATCTTGCTCAAACCTAATTGCTTAAAGAGATAATTCTTATTTTTTTTATTTTATAGGAGGATCCATAAGTAGCAAAGTTTAGAGAGCAAGGCCTCAAATTTTTACCTGAGATGGAATTTCTCTTTAAAGGTACTATTGCTACTGGTTTTGCAGCATATGCACCATCTGAAGATTCAAGACAAAAAGAAGGATTCAACACAAGAACAAAAGAGACAAATGATAACATTGATGATAACACTGAGATTGAAGTGAATGAGCCTAAGATAGACACGACAACTCAACCAACGTCTTCGGCAAAGGAAAGTGGACAGAGGAAGAGAGGGTGACAAAAGAATTGGGGTTGTTGCCAAGCTTTCCTCACAATTAGATCGTGTTATTCAAACATTTGAATCTAGTGTATATGTTCAACACTCAACTAGCATTATTGCATGTGTAGCAAAGTTGAAAGATCTATTAGGACTTGAGTGTGGGAGTGAACTATTTTACAAAGCCACTAGACTGATGCAAAAAATGACAAATAAGATAAATTACATTTTTCGTCTCTACTTTTATATATCTATGATTTTGGTTTCCGTAAATTAATAATTGTGATTATTAAAAATATCAAATTAATTATAAATAAAATAAAAGTATTAATCATTAAAAAATATAATAAATGATTATTAATCCTAATGTGGTATTATTGTCGATGGAGTCGCGTACAACAATGAAGATAAAAAAGGTGTTTGCAGAGGAAAAAAGGAGCATAGTGTTGTGAAAAATTAGAATTAATAATTTTTATTCAATTTTTTAATAATATAAAATTTTGATTAATTTCTAATTAACTTAATAATTCAATTAATCAGAATTATTTGTCAATAATCTATCAAAAAGATCAAAATTACCAATATGTAAGATTAGAAGACCAACTATTACAATTAAAATTCAAGAGACCAAAATCATAGATTTACAAAACAAAAGCAACAAAAATTATACTTAGTGTAACAATCATCATTGTACTCGTACTCGTATTATAATGGTAATTAAATAAATATGAGGAGAAATGTTAATCAACATTTACTTTCTAGCTAACAATTTTTCTAAACACACTTTCTATTATTTTTATTATTAGATGAATTTATTAAAAATTACAAAAAAATAAGTTTCACATCTTATTTAATTAATGTCTCCCATAATTTGTAGTCTATATTTTCTATATCTATTAATAAAAAGAATTTTTTGAGACACATGCCAATACCTCATTAAAAAAAATCTCCAAAACTTTTTTCTCTCTTTTTTTGATCTTTTGTCTCTTTATTTTTACTTTTTCTTTTAACTTTTTCCTCATTCATATCTATAATTTTAATTATAAAACAAAATATCTTTATCATTCTATTAGAAAAATATTTCTATCATTATTATTAACATATTATATATTATTTATGTACTTTATTGAATATTTCTTTTCCTCTAATACTATTTTAATTAAGTTATGATGTTCATTTTTTTTTTGAAGAGTATTTACCATGTTCATATTTTAAAGATAATTCACATTACATTAAAAATACTATAAAATTAACAAATATAAAAAAGGAGAAAAAATTATTTTTATCTATTATATATTCTTACATAAAATAAAAATAATTATCATTCTATTAGCCAAAAATCTCTATTATTATTATTATTATTTATGTACTTTATTAAATATTTTTTTCTTCTAATACTATGTTTAATTTATCATGTTCATATTTAAAAGATAATTTATATTACATTAAAAATATTATAAAATTAACAAATATATAAAAAAAGAAAAAACTATTTTTATCTATAATATATGATTATATTTTCTTACATAAAACAAAAAAATCATTAGCCAAAAATCTATTATTATTATTATTATTATAACATATTATATATTATTTATGCAATTTATTAATATATATATATATATTTTTGTGTAATACTATATTTAAGTTATCATATTCATATTTTTTTTTCGAGTAGTTATCATGTTCATATTTAAAATATAATTTATATTACATTAAAAATACTATAGATTATCAAATATTAAAAAAATTCTTTTATTTTCTCTCTAACTTTTTTTATTTTCTTTTCTTTTTTATTAGATTTTTTCTCTTCTATTTTCTAAGAAACGTAACTCCTACCAACTCCTTTTCACTTTTTCCCTCTCTCTCATTATTATTACATGCCAAAATATATTTAAAATTTATCATATTATAATATTACATACTATTATTTGTGTACTGTATAGAATTTTTTTTGTAATATCATATTATAATTGTATTTTTTAAAATAATATGAATCAATATTTTATTTTTGGGACACATGTCAGCACCTCATTAAAAAAATTCCTTGCATAACTTTTCTCTCTTTCTCTCTTTTCTTTCTTTTTTTTTTTTTATATCTTTTCTCCCTTTCTTTTTTACTT
>PYAF01000329.1:2703660-2716731 GCA_007407185.1 Glycine tomentella
ATATGAAGAACAATATTTTGAGTTTGGGACAACTCTTGGAGAAAGGGTACGATGTTCACTTGAAGAATAATACTCTTTTCTTAAGAGATAATAAAAATAACTTGATCGCTAAAGTGCCTATGACAAGAAATAGAATGTTTCTGCTAAATATTCAACAAGACATTGCAAAGTGTCTCAAAGCTTGCTATAAGGATGCATCTTGGTTGTGGCATCTGCGATTTGGACACCTCAACTTTGGTGGTCTTGAGCTTTTATACAAGAAGGAGATGGTGAGAGGATTGCCTTCCATCAGTCAACCTGACTAGCTATGTGAAGGATGCTTACTTGGGAAGCAATGTCGAAACAGCTTTCCGAAGGAGTCTTCATCAAGAGCCAACAAGCCACTCGAGCTTATACATACAGACGTTTGTGGACCATTAAAGCCAAGCTCACTCGGTAAGAGCAATTACTTTCTTCTCTTCATAGATGATTTTTCAAGGAAGACATATGTGTATTTCCTAAAGCAAAAATCGGAGGTGTTTGGAGTCTTCAAGAAGTTCAAGGCAAGTGTGAAGAAAGAAAGTGGATGCGAGATCAAAGCCATGAGATCCGATAAAGGTGGAAAGTTCACTTCCAAAGAATTCCAAGAATTTTGTGATCATAATGGAATCTGAAGGCCTTTAACCGTCCCTAGAAGCCCACAACAAAATGGAGTAGCTGAAAGAAAGAATAGAACCATTCTCAACATGGCAAGGAGTATGCTCAAGAGTAAGAAGATACCAAAGGAGTTTTGGGCTGAAGCCGTGGCAACTAGTATCTACCTTTTAAATCGTTCGCCAACAAGAAGCGTGTGGGGAAAGACACCACAAGAAGCATGAAGTGGAAGACAGTCTGGGATCTCTCACCTGAAAGTGTTTGGAAGCATAGCCTACGCACAAATCCATGATGAGAAGAGGTCAAAGCTTGACGACAAAAGTGAGAAGCTCATCTTCATCGGGTATGATTCTAATTCTAAAGGCTATAAATTTTACAATCCTAACAATGGAAAGACCATCATTAGTTGAGATGTGAAGTTCAACGAAGAAGAAGAATGGAATTGGGGTCTACATGATGAAAACTACAACTTACTTCCCAACATGATGGAGGACAAAGAAATGGAGCAACCAAGGATGGAGCAAGAAAGACAAGAGACTATTACTCCCCCAGCTTCACCGACCACAAGTCAACAAGAAGAACCATTTTCAGCTGGAAGCTCAAGAGAAAAAGTACCACGCTTCAGGAGCTTGCAAGAACTTTATGAGGTAACGGAGAATCAAGATAATCTCACTTTGTTTTGTCTCTTTGCTGATTGTGAGCCAGTGAGTTTTTAAGAAGCTGTCCAAAGCAAGAAGTGGAGAGATGCAATGGACAAAGAAATCAAGGCGATTGAGAAGAATAAAACGTGGGAGTTAACCTCACTTCCAAAAGGGCATAAGGCGATTGGTGTTAAGTGGTCTACAAAGCTAAAAAGAATGCCATGGAAGAAGTTGAAAGATACAAAGCGCGATTGGTGGCAAAAGGCTATAGTCAACGAGCAGGCACTACTACAAAAGGGCCTTTCCAAGACGCAGAATCGAAGACGGTTGCCTGTAGACCGTCTTAGAATCAGGTGCGGTGGCATTTTTGTAAATAAATGCAATAATTCTAAGACGGTTCCACTAAAACCGTCTTAAAATATTGTGATTCTAAGACGGGTTTTACAAAACCGTCTTAGAAGGTGTTACGCTATTTTTAAGTCTCCCGCCTCTTCTCTCACTGACCCGCCCTCTCTCACTTCCCTTTAGGGTTCCCTCTTGTCTCACATCCTTTATGGATCCATCTGCTCCTCCCTCTCTCCCCCGACCTCTCCTTCGCCGTCGCTCCGTCTCTGCCTCGCTCTCCTACCTCTCCGCCCTCCTCTGCCTCCTCCTCTCCGCGCTCCCCCGGTTGTTCCCTGCCGATGAAGAGTGTGGTGTCGTCGTTTGAAGCGGTGGCAGGGAATGGTGCTGCGACAGTCTCAACTTTGACGTTGAAGGCCATGTCGAGACATTTCAGGTGTTTGAAAGATGGGATTTTGTCGCAAGTTCCACCCGATAAACCTAATTTCTTCTTTGAGTTTCCTCTCTGTTATATAATTTCCCTGGACTTGACCACGAAACACACGGATTGAATTGTGAACCTGTTTTTTTCTGCAACGTAGTGTTGTGTTCGGAATAGTTTCACATCAAGCCTCGTCCATGATTTGGTGGTGTCTACTAGGGCTTCAAGTATTCTTGGATTTGTCTTTTTTTTTTCTTCTATACTTCGCTTAGTTTTCTCGATTTAATTCTTGTCTGTGATTTCCGCTTGGATCTTACAACGAAGATAAGCAACGGATGTGTAGTAGGCTGTGGCGGAAGATTATTGACAACAGACATTCTGTGTGAAGCCTTAGGTTTTATTACCCTTACATTCATCATTTTATTGTTTGTTCATTTTGGATTGGCTATGATATCTATTTGATTGGATTTTGATCTAGTTGTTTGCTAGTATATGGTAACCTGGTAGTGTGGGAGTTCTTGTGTGGTGGGGTTTGTAACAGGAACAATCAAAGTATTATGCATTTGGGAATTGTTACAATGTCATAGGAGAGAAAGACCCAGTTGCACCAGGCACAACAAGGGGCGAAACGCCAAGGCTTAAAGTCATTGACCAAACACTGAGACAACAAAGGGCATTTCAACAAATGAGCATGATGGCAGCTTCAGATTTGATAAGAACCAATGTGGAACCAATTCTTGAACAATATAGGCCGATTATTTTGTCTTCTCTCACTTTCTCCAAGTTGACCATTGGCACTGTGGCTCCACAATTTACAGGTTTGCTTCATTATTCTTATACCTTTAAAATATGAATATGGTCATTAATGTTGTGACCTATGTATCGGTAGAGTTTTATTTTGTACTCGCAATTGCATGCTCATAAGTCATAACCAAGTTGAAAAAGTGAACCCCATGATTCTTTGCAAATTTTTCCACCTACTTAAGCGCTCACTTTTTCCATTACCATATTCTCTTAAAATCTGGAATGTCCACACCCTCAAATGAATTTCCTTGCCCATAAGTTTACTTTGAGTATATTCTCCGCTTCTCTTTGGTTCTCAGACCATGGTTGCTTCAAGGGTATTGATAAATTTGATTTTCAAGGGATTGGGTTGCGTTGCACTGTAGTTTCTTTGCTTCCATACTTTTTGTCTTGTTTTAATTATTTTTCACAGCTCAAGGATATTTTTTCATCCTATTTTATCATACTTGAAGTTTCAAGAGGACTAAACAAGTATCAAAGTTTCAATTAGCTATATTACTAGGTTTCACTTTTTTTTGTTGGTCAGCTAACCAGGCAACTAGATAAGATATTTCAATGTGTAATATGAATATAATTTTTTTAGTTTTCTTTGACTACAACAGGCATAGTTTCTAGGTTTAAGGATTTTGAAACTTTAAAGGACAAATTTCTTTTCCAGTGTCATAGAACATTTATGATTGACTTTTACAAAATTCTTACACTATCAGAAGTTATCTTCACTTAGAGCTCTACAAGTACAAGCAACTCGGATAGAAGAGTTTCTCCAGAAGGATCTACAAGAAAGATTGAATCAATATCATGAAGGTAAAAGAAAACCATGCCCCAACATGGAAGTGTCACATGCTGCTGTTGTCACCATCAAGACTATGAGGACTCTGTCAGTTTGTTGATTGGTATAATTTTCTCTCTTTCCTATTATGCATGTATAGATTTTTATTTTTTATTTTTAAAAAAGAAATTAGTTGGTTGGCATTGGGACTTCTAACAGTACAAATTGTACAACACAAGTAAAAGACAGTGTTCTACCTTTTCTTCTTTGCTATTTAAGCACTGTGCTCTGTTCCTTCTAGGCATTTTTTTATATCTCTTGCTTTGATAAAACTCGGAACAGATAATGTGGTTTTCAGAGAGGAAGCAAGGTAATAAATAGGTTTTAAATGCAGTTCCTTGTCTTCTTTTTTCTTCCATACTGTTTTTTACTATGCATGCATCTGTTGTAGGTTGCACTAGGTGAATTAGGCTTGTATAGTATTTTTGTCACCAAATCAAAGTTCATAGGCTTTAATCTAATAATCGTTGCCCCACTAAAAAATTGCTAGAACCTCTTTTGCGTGGATTAAGATTTTCTTCCTTAACACTTCATTTGAGTTTATTGTCTCTAATTCTCCCCTCAATTTTGTAATTCACTCATTTTAACAGTGTGTTTTCTCCCAAAGGAAGCTATCTGTTTGGACATTTTCTTGTAAATATCCCCTCATCTTGTATAGTGTTTTCTCCCAAGGTAATTCCCCTCAGCTTTGCTCTTTTTTTTTTGTTCATTTATATTACATAAATGTGTTTATGAGCCAAAACATTTACTTCCAATACAGCCATACAGGCTTAGATTTTAGTTAATATATAACAAATAAATTGGATGGCATAATTACTTTGTGAATTATTTTCCTTATATCACACTCATCAATTCAGTTTAATTGCACTATAGGGGGTGTTCCTCTTCCTTTAATCATGTGTGCTTGTTTAATTATTGTTATATAGGTTGTCTTTTGGCTTTATTTGGTAAATGTTACATGTGGAATTTGATCCACTTTAACATTCTCATGTGTGGCTTCTTAAACTAAATGTAATTTTAAGAGTACTAAAAGGAAATAAATTTACACTATGTTTTGGATTATTGGAAAGTACTTGATCCAATAAATGATACTATTAGAAGGTCATGAGTTTCAATTCCTAGGTAACAATAGGGGAAATAGTTGGCTTTACTTAATCAACAAACCCTTAAAAATTCAATAAACTTTACATCTCAATTCATACTTCATAATGCTTGCAAAGAGTGTTATTCTTTAAATTAGATGTTGATTTGAAAATTCTTAAAGAAATAAAGTTATACTCTTGTTATCCTATTGCTTTTACCATTACTCTTATATTTCCTTTACATTTTTAGTTTTCTTTCCTTTGTGATTGAGAAGAAAAAAAATTCTAAAAAGGACAATCTCTGATTAATCCAATTTCACAGTGAGTCACTAATCTTAACAAGAAGAGCTTCTACAATGAGTTTGACTGGAACTGTGAATGATGATGCAACTGCTACAAATTCTCCGTGTTGTTGTTCTGAGGCTTCAGGTTCAGTGTCTTATTGTGGATGTTCATCTAAAAACAGTTCCACTCATCTTTGCATCAAGTGTGACTTCAATTGTGATTCTTTACTCACTCTTGAAAATGGAAACTCCGAGTAGATGATCTCAGATTCAAAGCCTTATTACAAAGCTATGTCTATTACAAAAATATGTGTAGCTCTCTTAATTGATCAATAGATCAAATTAGTTTATAAAATTATCAATTAACTTAATCTAATCTCTAAGTAACAAAAATAACTAATTTGGATAGCATGCATCCTAATTGCTGCTAAGGTGAGTATCAGAAAAGCTGTGCAAAACTTAGCTCATTATTTTAGTCATGGTGCAAAATATTAAGGAGTCATTTTGTTGTCTTTCATATATTATCAGCTGCTTGCTCTTTGTAAAACTATTTTTTGGGCATTGACAGTTGATATTTGTGTTCAGCAATGGACAACGCTCTCTTGTTGGAGATCTTTTTGGCCTTCTCTCGGCCATGTCATATGGTCTATTTACAGGTTAGACAATGTCTTAGCTTTTTGTTTGTTTTTTGACTTTGTCAGATAATTTAGAAGAATAATGACAGCTTCTTTAACGTTAATGCCTCACAGTGCTTCTTAAGAAAATTTCTGGTGAAGAAGGAGAACAGGTTGATGTGCAAAAGCTGTTTGGATATGTTGGATTGTTTACACTTGTAGCACTATGGTGGCTTAGTAAGTTTTTAACTAACAATGATTCTATAGACTATAGTTATAAAATGTCAAATTATAAGGTTCTATGAGTCCACTCCTTTTTATGTGCTCATTTAACTTGGTTCTTGTGTTCAAAACTGATTGCTAATTCTCCTTTTTATGTGCTCATTTAACTTGGTTCTTGTGTTCACAACTTGGTTCTTGAAGATCCCAGGCTTGAATGCTCCCATTCCCCCTGGACCTATCTATTTCTGCAATTGATGATACAAAGTTGATATAGTCCAACACATTATCAGAAAATTGTTTATATTCAACCCCTATAACATTGAATAATTCAAAAGTGTTCTTTACTGCCTCTTTCATGGACTCGTGCTCATGAAGAGTCAAAGTCTCTCTCTGTGTAAGTCTGTTGATAGTTTGTCAAGGTATGGTGTTCTGTTATAGTTTCTTTTGTTATTGCCATTTCTTTGTTTTCATTGATACCTTACAGTCTTTCCTGGGAATACATGATAAATTGAAATTAAGGACCTATCACATGACTAATTTAGTTAAGAAATTATGGCTCTGATTTCTTATCTCTCCTGGAACTGTTCCAGGTATGAAGAAGCAAGGGAGGAAGAGAAGTTAAGAAATCAGCGTGAGGATTTCAGTGACATGGTGGCAGAGGTGTGCTGCATTTAATTTTCATATCTTACAAACTCACGCTTTTCATGTTAGACCCAAATGCCATGCAGCTATTCAACTGCATTTTATTTAGATGCTAGCTGATCCTGACATTTTAAGACTACAGGGGCTTCCTGGTTTCTAACCAAGGTATGATCCCTTTATGTCTTTGAAAAATTCTAACTATAGGCTAAAAAATTCAGTTATCAACTATTAGCTTTCAGAATAGTTTCACATTGTTTTTAAATTCAGTTATCAACTATCTAATTTCCTATTCTTCCTCTATGGTAATTAAGGTTATAAAATAATAAAATATGGGAAATTAAGGTTATGAAATAATAAGATTAGTTCTTGTGTCTTAGGGGTTTAAGATTGGTAAAAAATTTGGCCTAGACATGTACATATATGCTAAGGGCTAACTGCTGTTGTTGTCAGATTAATGAGTTCAAAACAAGATGGCTAATTCGCTTTTCGAAGCGAAGTACACCATACCATAGTTACCAATAAACGCTTGGAAAACTAAAGTAAACACTTGTAAAAATTTTAATTTTTTTTAACTTTTGTTAATACGGACTACAGATGTTTGCAGGAAGGATATGTAAGTACATATAAAATTGAAAATAAAAATTTAATGCACAAATACTAAGAATTTTCATTTTTATTTTTTTAGATTATTGTTACTCCTCTTGCTGCTCTCTCTCATGCGGAGGTAATCTGTCAGACCTATTTTAAGAATTGGCTACAATGTGTCCCTGAACTCCCCTCTTCATCATCTTTATAATATGTAAGTCCTATCACGTATTTGTAGTTTATATGACAGCCTTGATTGCAATTCACCACTGGCAGTAATTGGTTTTACAATTTTAGCATTCTTGCTAGTTAAGAATGATTATTCTGCTGAGATGAATGGAAAATTAGGAAAATTTTAATATAATGTTTTTAAATGACACCACTACAATATAAAATTATTACCATATAGAAGATTCAGATAATGGTACAGAAGGACAAATATAGAGATAATTTTATGAAGGGCTAATTTAGTATAAAAAAAATCTCATAAGGACTAATATAACTATACTTTAATCTTTACGAGATTAATTTAGTAACCTATTTTTTTTCAAGGAGCTAATGTTATCTTAATTTTTATAAAAGAATCTTTTCACATCTTACTCATACATACATATTAAGTGTTAATATATTTTTATTTCTGTTTTAGAAGAAATATTGTAGTATGTTATAATATTAATTAATTAAAAATAATTTTTTGTACTTGGCATATGGCTACATGATGCACATGTGGAACCGAGGGATGTAAAAAGGGCACTACCATCATTAAGGTCAGCAATGATTACCACTTTCATTTTTATGTTGTTTAAGTTTTGTTGAAAGTGCTCTTGATATTTCATATATTGATATATAAAAAAAATTTGAGCCAAATCTTATGAACAATTATGTGGGCTATTTATATTATCATTTTTCTAACTTCCTAATTATGCTATAGTATTATCAAAGCTATAAAATAGAACAAATTCTAGAATATGTGATGCATTCTCATTTTTCCATTTAATTTATTGGTAATGTTTTGTCCAGCTTGGTATACTACTTGTTTCCGTGTAATTGGATTCATTTTAATAAAATATATTAATTTTGGATTTTCATAACATGTTTTCTTTCACTATTGCTAGATAGAATCCAAGTAGACCATACCTGGGGAAGCTCAAAAGATAGACCGGAATCATGGAAATGTTTGCAGAGAGCTAAAAAATTAAAAATGAATATAAAAAGATTTAAAGACGGGTGCCCCTAATGACCGTCTTCGAATGACACCTTTCTAAGACGGTTCCGTGAAACCCGTCTTAGAAACCTAAAAAAAAAATTATAGACGAATATAAAATGAATCAAAGACGGTGCCTTTAATGACCGTCTTCAAATGACACCTTTCTAAGACGGTTCCTGTGGAACCCGTCTTAGAAACCTCACAAAAAAAAATTAAAAATTAATGAAGACTGATTCAAAGACGAGTCCTTGGAATGACCGTCTTGGTATGCTAACTTTCTAAGACGGTTCCCATGTCACCCGTCTTAGAAACCTCAACAAAAAAATTAAAAATTAATATAAAATAAATCAAAGACGGGTGTCTCTAATGACCGTCTTCGAATGGCACCTTTCTAAGACGGTTCCCTCGGAACCCGTCTTAGAAACCTCAAGAAAAAAAAATTTAAAATGAATATAAAATGAATCAAAGACGGGTGCCTCTGATGACCATCTTCGAATGACACCTTTCTAAGACGGTTCCCGTGGAACGCGTCTTAGAAACCTCAACAAAAAAAAAATTAAAAAATGAATATAAAATGATTCAAAGACGGGTGCTTGTAATGATCGTCTTCATATGATGCCTTTCTAAGACGGTTATTTACGCAACAGTCTTAGAAACTCCATAAAAAAATAATAATAAATGACTATCAAAGACGGTCTGCCAACCGTCTTTGAAAGTGTCAACTTTCAAAGACACGCGTATCAAAGACGGTTGCAGAACCGTCTTTGAAGGCCTTAAGGAACCGTCTTTAAATCCCTATTATGTAGTAGTGAGGAATCGATTATGATGAGGTATTTGCTCCTGTTGCTCGCTTAGAAACTATTAGACTAATTATTTTTTTGGCAGCTCAAAAACAAGTGGAGCATACACCAAATGGATGTAAAGTCAGCATTTTTGAATGAAGTACTTGAAGAAGAAGTGTACATCGAACAACCAAATGGGTATGAAGCCAAAGGACAAGAAGATAAGGTATTGAAGCTGAAGAAGACACTCTATGGGCTAAAGCAAGCACCAAGAGCTTGGAATAGTCGAATAAACAAGTACTTCCAAGAGAACGATTTCATCAAATGCCCTTATGAGCATGCACTTTATGTTAAGCTTAAAGATGGAGATATTTTGATCGTGTGCTTGTACGTAGATGATCTAGTCTTCACGGGAAATAGTCCAAGGATGTTTGAAGATTTCAAGAAAGTGATGAAGAATGAGTTTGAGATGACTGACATTGGACAGATGACATACTATCTAAGCATTGAAATAAAGTAGAAAGACGAAGGCATTTTCATCACTCAAGAAGGTTATGCAAGGGAGATACTGAAAAAATTCAAGATGGACGATTGCAAGCCTATCAACACCCCAATAACATGTGGAGTTAAGTTGTTCAAGTATGGTGAAGGAGAGGATGTTGATCCTACTTTCTTCAAAAGCTTAGTTGGAAGTTTGCGCTACTTGACATGCACTAGACCTGACATCCTTTTTGCTGTTGGATTCGTTAGTCGCTACATGGAGTCTCCAACTACCACACACTTAAAAGCTGCAAAGAGAATCCTTCGCTACATTAAAGGTACTATCGACTTTGACTTGTTTTACTCACCCTCTGATGAATTAAACTTGTTGGATATAATGATAGCGATTGGGCTGGAGACATGGATGATAGAAAAAGCACCACTGGATTTGTGTTCTTCATGGGAGATACTGCTTTCACATGGATGTCGAAGAAACAACCTATTGTTACTTTGTCTACTTGTGAAGCCGAGTATGTCGCAGCAACATCGTGTGTCTGTCATGCTATTTGGCTCAGGAATTTGCTAAAGGCGTTGAATATGCAACAAGAGGAGCCAACAAATATTTATGTTGACAACAAATCTGCAATAGCATTAGCAAAGAATCCAGTCTTCCATGACAGAAGCAAGCACATTGATACACGCTATCATTATATAAGGGAATGCATTGCAAGAAAGGAGGTGCATATAAAGTATGTGAAGTCTCAAGAACAAGCTGCAGATATCTTCACCAAGCCACTCAAGAATGAAGACCTTGTCAAGATGAGAAGATTGCTTGGAGTTACAAAATCAAGTTTAAGGGGGTGTTGAATATTAAACTTAATTTAGTTTTTGATCCATTGGACTTAATTGTTAAATGATCCAATATCTAGAAATATCTAAGAAGTGTGTAGACCAAATTCTAGAGTAATTCACTCTAGATTGTTCCATAGAAATATCTAGAATAGATTAACCTAGAAACTACCATGGAAATATCTAGGTTAAGAAAATTATGGAGAATTCTAGGGAATGAATTATAGTCACTTGCTAAGAGTTGTGTTGGGCAATCCTAGGCATTAGTTAAGGATGTGTCACTAGTATAAATAGGGGTCATATATATATATATATATATATATATATATATATATATATATATATATATCCACCATCTTGTACTAAGCCAAAAAGCCAAAAGAAAAAGAGTTGTGTAGTTATAAAAGTGTTCTCTTCCTCCAAATCTTTTTAAAACTTTTCCTTTCTCAAATATCTTCCTTCCAACATCTTTCAACATCCTGTTGCGTGCCTCGTAGTTAAATTAATCAATGAATCACCTGCTTCAATGATGGGGGAGAGAGAAACAGTAGGAATATGTTAACAAAGTTACTTAAGGGATATTCATTCAGGGGCTAACATAAATGACGGAATAACACACACTTTGGGAGATTATGTTTTAATTTACTTCCATCCAGAGACTAAATTCTAATAAAGCGTGCGTGAGTTTGGCACCGAAGAGGGAGGGACGAAGGGCGAGAAAGTGCGATGAATTTTTGTTGATTTCGGAAAACATTCGTGATTTGGATGCAACTAACAGAAGAGAAATATTCCAAAATTTACATGGCGCGTACCGTTGCAGCAGAAAGAGTTGTTGCAATATTTTTTCTGTTTAGAATAATATCCTACTATTTAGGAAGATTTAGTCTTTAGGAATATTTAGTTATATTTGTTTCAGTAAAAACTTTCCACTACCCTACATTTTAGCCAAGTGGGTTGCTTTCTGTTATTGTTTTCCTCGTTGCTTTAGTCTAAAAGTTCTCAACAGCAGCCTTCCTCGCATAGATGAGCAGATTTGGGAAGAAATAAATAAATACTGTTTATCTGTTTACCAAAAATGTTCATCCTTTTTAGCACACCTGCACAAATTTCTTTTCAAAAAGTGAGTCAGAATTCTAATTTACTCATTAAATCAATAAATATTTTTCTTTTACTAACTTAACCATTTTAATTTAAATATTTTTCTTCTATTCTCTTCAACCAAATATTTTTTTTATCATATTTCTTACTTATTTATCTTCTTTTTTAGCTCTTCTCACTTATTCTTTTCCATTCTTTCATTTTCTCTCTTATAACCAAACACACCCTAAAGTACAAGCGCCATATAAATTTAGGAATCCAAATGGTGATGATTTACTCAGGGGCATCACCGTGTATCCTTCCAAAATTTAGCCAAAAATTTTAATTAACATTTTTCACTCGTTTGCTTCTTCGTTCCTTCAATTCATTCCAGAAGAATATATAAGAAAAGAAAAATTATCCTTCAAAAAAATGAAAAGAAAAATTAAGACAACGCAATATCAAGCGGATCTAATTAACGATCTGGTTTATTAAAATCAAAAAATTGTCCCAACAAAATTGTATGAAATCCAATATTATTATACATTGAAAGAGAGAAAGATATGAGAAGGAGAAAACATATCAGTAATAATTTATTCGAAACAGGTTCAATAACTAGCAATAAAAACTTACACTTTCCCGCGCTAATGTTAATCCAATTACTGTGGAAGGTTTTAAAAAATCGAATTATAAGTCTATTTAAATATAAAGTTAGAAGTGTTTGAGAGTTTATATACTGAAAAAAAAACTCTATAATTTTGTAACTTGTATCCAAAAATATCAAGATCTTTTAATCTTCTAGTACCTCAATTGTCCTTAATTTATCACAATATCAATCAACCAAAGTGCAATTGTCAATATTTAAAACCTTGATTATCTTATCCATTATTAATCATGATCCACCAGTAACACTTCCATTAAAGATTTCAATGGTATCACCCTGCGCAACATGATGCCAACGGAAAGACCTATCATCATCCATAACATTTTGCTTGTAGATGAAGAAATACCCGTCTTGCGGTAAATGAAACTGAACCCTCTGCTGCAGCTTCTGTAACTCCTTCCTTAGCTTAGCTCTCCCACGTTATCAGACGCATTCACTTCCACCGGAGTCTTCTTCATCCCGCTCTTTGGCAGAACCATCAGCTTCAGCCTCTTCGACCCCCGAGACGCCGCCGAAGGCGACGGCCGAAAACCGATGTCGATCTTGCCGTTCTCTGAAACGTCACAGTCTCGCAGCAATTGGTGATTAAGCTTTTCGGCACCGTTCGAAGCATGCAAGAGAAGCAACCGGTTAACCGGAACTGCTACGGTTTTCATCTCGTGAATCCTCTCCTGTCGTTGTTCACGCCTACCTCGAGAGGGATGAGGTGTGTTTTGTGTTAGAAAATTAGTATGATAATCCTGGATAAATTCAAAGAATCGTGTTCGTACACTTTCCGAACAAAGTATTTCGACCCTATTCTTGCCTGGGTTCACGAAATCCTTGTTGGGATAATTCTTTGAAGAACAATCTGCTTCTGGCAATAGAGAACAGATCAGGAATGTAGAGAGAAAGTATGATTTTCGTATATATT
>PYAF01000329.1:2721698-2744182 GCA_007407185.1 Glycine tomentella
GAAAAGAATGAAAAAAACATTGGTCACCTGGATGTAGGTTTGGCTGTCTGTAGTAGATTTCATCAACAAACTGGTCGTCGCTTATCATAAGGGTGTCGCTCATCCTACGCTTCAGTGTTTCAAAAGAACACTGATCGGGAACCCGCATTGGTATTGGAGAGGGACATTCAAAAGAAACACCGCTTTCGTTGTGTTTCATCAATCCATTTGGATAAATGAAGGCTAATCTTGAGTTATCAATGATTTGGCTGCTTGTTTCTGCTAAGAATGCCATAGCAAAACAATCTTACAGTTACGGAGGCAAGTATTTAGATTGAGGGAGTAGTCGATGCAATTTGTGTTGGATGGTAAGCCTTATATAAGATTCAATGACGCCTAACTGTAGGCGTGACCCCCTTTTCTGTGACGCCTAAGTTGGGCGTCTTCAGTGACGCCTCCATCTGTTGGGCGTGTTCGGTCACGCGCTATTTGAGCGTGTGCAGTCACGCCTCCATTTGTTGGGCGTGTTCAATCTCTAATGACGGTCCTTATACTACATTTGAAGTTAACCAAAAACAAATTGGTGCATAAAGTGCATAAAGTTCATAACAAAAAAAGATATAGTTCATAACACCAAAAAATAAATATATCCATCACAAATACAGTACATTACAAGAAACAACAAATAAATAAACACAAATGTAAATACATATAAACCCTATGACTCAGGTGGCCACTGATGATGACGCACTAGACGATCGGGATTCACCCGTCTAACACGTCGCCACGAAGATCCTGGCTGAGGATGCACAGCCTGATGATGTGATCACTGAGAAGGGCTGCCTGGGAAGGCCCTGCATCGGAGGGGGCTGGCCGAGGATGGGCTGCATATACTGGTGGGCATGCAGTCATCGGATCCTGTGATTCTGGGTCAGGATGGTCAGGGATTGGGGTGTCGTATTCCCCATGTGCTGACCAATCTCCATGACTATCCGGACTAAAATCAACCAGCCTCTGAATGTCCTCATTAGTTCACTCCGAAGCAAGAATGCCAGAACTAGTCCCACAGTCCAGTGGAGTCGTTGCCAAAGTTGGGGCGTAATAGACATGCTATGACCCGTACTCTGGCCATGGTGGCATGTCGCTCTGCGTACTGAACCCCTGATAGCCCATATCCGGTTGCTGCGAAGACTGGTAATAGAAAGTCTGGCTGCCGTACGTGGGTGCTATCACTGGAGTCCTATATGTATCTTCAGCGCGAGGCCTGGGAGCGGGTATGATCTCAGGAACTTGTCGCCTTACTTTCCGGTGACGCTCCAGTCCGTGTCCCTCACGACGGCTACGAGGAACATCCACATACGGGTCATCTTCAGCTGGAAGCTGTGATGGGGGTGCAGCTGGGCCTGGCTCCTCCAACCTACAGCTCTGTCGAAACATCGACATAATGCGACCAAGCTCCTCGTGCAGGTAGTCCATGCTGAACCCAAGCCATTCCTGCCTGCCACTGGCACAATACATCATCTCCAGCCCATCAAGCTACAAATTACACAACAAATTGATTAGTCTAGACAATAACGACATCATAATGAAAATTAGTTTACAAATTATATTTAAATAACACTTACACCACGACCCATCTTCGCAGCCATCTTCGTGATGTATCGTTTCCCGTTCTCCCTGTACCAAGCCATGTACTCATGGTTTGGTGACATGAACCCAGTCAGTTGGGGGGGCAGCTTTATGTGCTGGTCCCTACGATCCCAATGACAAATAAAGGGTCGGAGCTTGCGGGTCCAATTATCCATCTGTTTCCCTCGCAGGGATAGGTCATGCACGCCTGTCAACTTCCTTGGACTTCTAGGGATGGGCTGATCCCTTCCAAACTGTTGCATGCATTGGTCAAGATGAGAGTATTCGACTGTGTGGAAGCATATCACTGGCGTAGTTGCCATCCACAACAGTCGCTCATGCTCAGTAGCACCAAGGAAATGATACCCTGCATACGGCTGCCATACGACCTGAACAAAACAGTTAAACACAAAATTACAAAAGAACAATGATTACAACAAATGCAAATTATCCAAAACTTAAGCAAATAACATAACGTACCTCATCCCGAGCAAGGGAATCTAACGTAACCCGATACCACGGAAGGTTGTGTGAAACATACTTCTCTAAAGCATTAAACCTAAATTTTAAATAAATGACATTAATAAAAGAAATAGGTGGAAAGGTCATTAATAAAAGAAAATAAGAACACATACCTGTGGCCGTAATGCATCCTGATGAGTAGGCTGGGGTATAGCTGGAGCAATGGGTGGAAATCTGAGCCACGCCCATATCTGCAGTAGCACGTGACACCCACCGATGTCACTCCTATCTGGATCTGTACACTCGCACATTTGTCTGAACAAATATGCGAGGACCGCAGATCCGCAGCTATACCTAGCTATATCAGTCATGTCCCCTGCTAGCAAAGGGACATAGCGACAACCGACAGTGCTACCGCCGGATCTGTCGCATAGAAGCCATCCTCCAATGATGCGCGCGATGTGAGCCTTCGAAAACCTGATAACTTCGACCAATTCCCCTCCCGCCTCGTCCCACCGCGCGTAATTCCTATCAAAGTAGCCCAGCTGCAGTAAACCTCCTCTAACCTCAGACTCCAGAGGATGATGACCAAATATCTCCTCGATGATGCTGGGCCAGTCGTTAGACGTAGCTCCAGTGACGACTTGACCCTCATTGCTTAATCCTAATATACCAGCCACGTCTTCCAACGTGATGGTCATCTTGCCCTGTGGCGTGTGAAAGGTATGTGTCTCAGGTCTCCACCGCTCAACCAAAGCACTGATAAGTGGAGGATCGATCTGAAGTAAAGTTTAAAAAAGATATAAAAAAAATACATTTATAGGAATTAATTTGCATGTACACTTATCCAATTACAAAATTTATACCTGAATATGTCGCATGCGTGCGACATGTAAGAATCCTGCCTGGCCTAACATGACTGAAACGATTGCAGGAATATCATCACAGTTTGGGCCCCCTGATATCTTGCCACGTCGCGTCTTCAACACACGATCTTTGTCACCGTTCCACACAGCTTGTGAAACGTGACATCTCTAGATACGCCACCCCAAAACCCCCAATTTATATGGGGTAGGCACAACGTGGGTCGTCGGATCCAATGTCTGAGCCTCGTCATCCGATGCAGACCGCGAAGATGCCGAAGATGATGAATCAGCCATCTATGAGACCATTTTATAGTTAATAAATCAATGAATTCTAATCAGCAGATACGGTTGTTAAATTATTCACCCTAAACCCTAACCCTAAACCCTAAAAAACATAAACCATGAATACTAACCCTACACCCTAAACCCTAAACACTAACCCTAAACCCTAGCACTGAACCCTAAAACCATAAACGATGAACACTAACCCTAAACCCTAAACCCTAACACTAAACCCTAGCCCTGAACCCTAAAACCATAAACGATGAATACTAACCCTAAACCCTAACCCTAACCCTAAACCCTAAACCCTAACCCTAAATGGTACCTTTATTTGATCCTGAAGTAGATTGTCATTAAATTTTAATAATTTTAGGATTAGAAGATTATAGAAAATCGGTAACCCTAAGGAATAGTGTTTAGAATGGTTTAGAAAGCGGCTTCATTTGGTGTGCATATCAGGAATCTCCGAGTCTTTAGAATTGCAATGAAAATGACATGTGGGTATGGGATAATCCCAATTTTGATGGTGAATTAGAACCCTTTGGTCGCTGCTCGAGAGTCTCAGAGTTGGTGGGTAAGGAGTGTATACAACAGTACTCCCCAAATCGTGTTGTTATGCAATTCCGAATGGATCACGATATTCTTGGTATGCTAGCACATTACAATGAGAATCCTTGGATAAGTTATAGTTAGTCAGTAATGGATACAAATTTGTACCCATCACTGACTGACTATAACTTATCCAAGAATTCTCATTGTATTGTGCTAGCATACAAGGAATGTCCTGATCTATTCGGAATTGCATAACAACACGATTTGGGGAGTATTGTTGTATACACTCCTTACCCACCAACTCTGAGACTCTCGAGCAGCGACCAAAGGGTTCTAATTCACCATCAAAATTGGGATTATCCCATACCCACATGTCATTTTCATTGCAATTCTAAAGACTCGGAGATTCCTGATATGCACACCAAATGAAGCCGCTTTCTAAACCATTCTAAACACTATTCCCTAGGGTTATCGATTTTCTATAATCTTCTAATCCTAAAATTATTAAAATTTAATGACAATCTACTTCAGGATCAAATAAAGGTACCATTTAGGGTTAGGGTTTATGTTTAGGGTTTAGGGTTTAGGGTTAGGGTTAAGGTTTAGGGTTAGTATTCATCGTTTATGGTTTTAGGGTTAAGGGCTAGGGTTTAGGGTTACGGTTACTGTTAGGGTTAGGGTTTAGGGTTAAGGGATTAAAATCTAATTCTAAACCTAACACTAAATCAATATCTTAACCATAAAATCTAACCCTTAACTTAATACTAAATCATAACCCTAAACTAGTGCAAATCATATCACCTACCATCTAACAGTTTTCTACAACATAAAATAAATCATGTGCTAAATATAACTAATAATCAATAAATTAACTAACTTAAATCAACAAAATAATAAATTAAATATCATTCAGAATTAAAAAACAAATTAACTTACTTGTTCGCAGAGCTTCGTTGCTGAAAACCGAAGAAAGCTGATGCCTCTGAACTTTTAGAGAGAACCCAGAGCACTTCTAGAGAGAAGTCAGAGAACTTTTTAGAGAGAAGGCAGAGAGAAGCTTTTAGAGAGAAGTCAAAAGCTGAGAAGTGAGTGAATAGTGCAGTCCTGGGGGTATATATACACACTGGTCACGCCCAGAACCAGGCGTGACTACCCCCTAGTCACGCTTGGTTCTGGGCGTGACCAGTTGCCCCAGATGCGTAAATAGTTTCGAAACGGCACCAAATGCGTAATTTTTTATTTAATTTGTATTTAATTGATTTTTTTGCCAAAAAACAGATATCTAAGTGCAAATGACCAGTTTTGAGATAAAACCAGTTCTTAAAATCATTTTTAAGTTAGTTTTCTGCCTGGTTCAACTTCTTCCAATTGTCTGTAATCCTTTCATTCTCTCTGCCTCTTCAGTTAGTTGTAACTTGTAAGGGCTTGGGGTAGTTATTGGGTAAGACATAATTGTAAACCAATGGTTCGTAAGCATGCTAAGTTTCTTAACAAGAGCTAGTTTAAAATAAATTTCATCCAAAATTTTAGTTAAAACAATTTACAAAATAACCTGAACTTATATGACTAGTTTATCTAAAACTGTTTAAAATCAATTTTGAGAGTGAAATGCAGCCCTAAGTGCTTCTATACAATAGTACAAATCATTCAAGCTGGCAAATCAAGCTTGTTTTAAATTCTTGTTATCAGCATCGTGAACTGAAGGACATACTCTGCAACAATACAAAGGCATGAATAACTTACTATATCTTGAGAAACAACGCTAACATGTCTTCTCAAACTTGCCAACCGAATGTTTTGGATGTTATGGTTATCAATCAGTATACAACCTACAGGCATAAAAAGATACACAAAAATGAGTGTAAAATAAAACCCGTTCCCGTTGGTGTAGTAAATGCATTTGACAAATCACAATCCCCATACTGAGATTTATTTTAAATGACTCACCAGATATAGGATCATAAAGTCGAAGCAACAGTTTTACAAGTGTTGCTTTCCCTCCACCAGAAGGACCCACAATAGCAACTATATCTCCAGATCTAGTGTGAAGATTTAACGCATTTAAAACAAGTGGCATGTCATCGTTATACCCAAAGGAGACATCACAGAATTTCAGGTCCCCTATAACACGGTCCAAATCAGCAGCATCTGGTTTCTCAACCACCTATTATGGAGGAAAAAATGATCTATTATTGCAGTGCAACATATTACCTGGACTGAATTGTTAAAGAAAACTGAACAGTGGATATTTTTCATTTTCTCATTATCAGAATTTTGTCAATTTCAAACAAAATTTTCAATTCAATTTAAAAGCATACATTACAAGAAGAAGAAAATTAAATACATGTTCAGATCACACGTTATACATTTACCTTATTTTTGAGACTTGTCATGGCAAGCAAGCGTTCCGCAGCTGGTTCTCCCTGCCTCCATTCATTGTAAGCTTTCCCTACATCCTGCGTGATTCTTTATTTTCAGATTGATGATAACCAAAGATAGCTCCTCAAAAGCTGAACCTTGATAACAATACCTGGATTGGCTGAATCAAGAAAAGCTATGAAGTCACAAATGAAACCAAGCTATAGCGATCCAATGAACCTCTTGAAATCATCAGCAAACCAGCGCAAAGTATGGAAAGGACTCCAAAATAAATAGCTTGTATAACCTGAGGAATCAATGCTTTCATCTTTTTTTTCTTTAGCCTTGCAGTATAGTTCATCAGAGCCAATCTCTTAAACCTGGTATTCTCACATGACTGCATTGTTTGCTTTCACAAAGAGAATTGCAGGAAGCACCTTAATTAACAAAAAAAACAAAAACAAAAAGAACCAATAAAATTGACACACAAGGTCGAACAGCAAATTGTGGAAACAATACATGGCCTTTAAGATTATTTCTGGCGAAAGTTCAAGTTACCTCATTTAGATAAGCCGAGAGAGCAGCAATACTAACATATGCCTCTTGGGATATGTTGCCTCATTTAGAAATCCAAATCTAATGAAGGATCAAGTTATGAAACTCAATTACTTTTAGTGTATTGAATATGAATTCTATTAGTTATTGATCTACTGCCGTCTTCCCATTTTATAGATGCACCAATCCAGCATAAACTAAAGAGGAAACACTGTTGTATTAAGAAAGACATATATAAGCATCATGGTCCTAAGATGTCGTGTTGTGTATACATTTTGTATCATTTATAGATAAAGGGGAAAGTGTCCATAAAACGGTCTTTCAACTCATGATGCAAGATATCTAAACACTCTTTAAACAAGGTATTTTTTTTTATCGACCAAAGTTAGTTGTTAAATGTTAGTTTTTTTGTTAGCGGAGGGATTCGAACCCACGACCTCTCCCTCCCACCTTTCTTGGGACTTTTCACCCAACCACCCAACCAACCTTATATCTCCTTCTTTAAACAAGGTATAAATGTTGATTTTCCCACGACATTTTTGTTCTCGCTTTCTATGTTGATTTTTCGTTCTTGCTTGCCTGCAATATGTTATGCGTTCTACACTTCTGCTATATAAATATTATGAGTTCAGAATGAATTTTTTCTTTAAGGGAAGTCATCATATGCTTCTCGCCATGCACTAGTATAAGTCTATAACTGTTGGATAATTTCCGTTTTTAGTTGATTGATAAACTTCCGTTTTTAGTTGATTGATATTTTTCTATTTTTATTTGATTCTGTTTTTATTTGATGGCTTAGGCTCAGCCCAGTGTAAACCCAATTCATCCTATAAATAGATGAGTAAGGGTGGAGGCAAAACATACAGAAATTTGAGAGCCTCAAGTGACAGTCTTGAGAGTTATATTTGAGCAAGCCATAGTGCTTGCATATTTGAGAGCTTAGAGTGAAACACTGTGAGCGTTTGAGTGACCACCATTGTTGGAGAGGTTGAGTGTACCACCACATTGGTGTGTTTTTGATTCATTGTAACCGTTCTCTGTTATAGTGGATTTTGATACTGTACTAGGTCCCGTGAGTTTTTCCTTTTCTCACATTGAGTAAGGTTTTCTCACGTAAAACAAATTCTTATTGTCTCTCTCGCTCCCTTTTGATTTTTTTTCCGCTTCCGTAATTGATATTTGAGGGTCCGTGATACCCAACAGTGGTATCAGAGCCCGGGTTCGACGGGTTCTGAAGGAGACGAGATGGAGACCAGTGGCATAACTCACGACGGAGATATGTTCAAGTTGACCGCAGATAACTTCAACTATTGGAGGTCGATGATGGAGGATCGTCTTATCTGTAAGGATCTATATGATCCCATAGTTCTGGAGGAGAAACCGATTGGCAAGTCGGACAGGGACTGGGAGATCCTGAGTCGTAAGGCGGTGGCCACGATCAGGAAATACATTGACAAAATCCTCTTTGAGCACGTGTCCAAGTTCACGAATGCGTACGAGTTGTGGAACAAATTGGAGTCCATGATTCAGAAGAAGACTCCCAGAAACAAAGCACACCTGGTCCGCCGCCTTGTGAAGCTTGAATACAAGGATGGCATAAGCATGATCGAGCACCTCAACACCTACAAAGGTATTGTGAATCAATTGTCCAAAGCTAATATGAAAATTGATGATGAGATGCAGGCTTTGTTGTTGCTGAGTTCGTTACCGGAAAGTTGAGATACTTTGGTGGTGACTTTGAGCAACTCGGTTCCAGAAGGAAAATTGATGATGGATGTCGTGACAGACAGCCTCCTGAATGAAGAAACCAGGAGAAGAGAACGAGGTGTATCTAGCACGTTTGAGGCTAACGTTGCTGAGAATAGAGGAAAGGTCGACTCCCGGGGTCGTGGCAAGAACCGGGATCGAGGTGGACGAGATAGGTCCAGAGGCCAGTCAAGGCCAAAGCATGACTTGAAGTGCTTCTACTGTGGGAAGGTAGGACACAAGAGACCAGACTGCAGGACTCTGTAGAATGATGAACAGAACGGCTGTGTGAAGTCGGATCAAATTGTTCCCAAAAGAAAAAGTGATCAGAGCACCACAGCGGTGGCTGCTAATCAGAATGCTGACATATTCCTCCTTAGTGAGGAAATGTTAAATGTAGCTCATGATGACTGCACCTGGATTGTTGACTCCGATGCCTTGTTTCACGTCACCCCATATGAGGGATTCTTCTCTGCCTACAGAAAGGGAGATTATGGTGTCGTGAAGATGGGAAATCAGGTGACCAGCAAGATTATTGGTGTTGGTGATGTAACCTTGACCACAGACACAGGATGCCGGGTTACGCTGAAGGATATGAGGCATGTACCTGACATGCGTTTGAATTTGATCTCGGTTGGAAAATTAGAAGATGTCGGGTCAGTAAATTACTTTGGAGAAAGTAGATGGAAGCTGACCAAGGGAAGCTTAGTCGTGGCACGAGGAAAGAAAGAAGGTTCCTTGTATGTCATGCAAGGAAAGACCAGTGGCGGAGAAACTAATTCTGTTCGAGATGGACCAAGCTTGGAGCTGTGGCACAAGCGCCTCGGCCACATGAGCGAGAAAGGACTCCAGATTTTGGAGAAGAAAGAGCTATTGACCGGGTTGAAGGGTCAAGTGCTGGAGAGTTGTTCGCACTGCCTAGCTGGAAAGCAGCACCGGGTTTCGTTTGTGAGACCGGATCAACCCAGACGACGAAGGAAGATTCTAGACCTAGTCCATACTGACATTTGCTCCATGTCGGAGAGACTGCTTGGAGGAGCTCAGTATTTTGTTTCTTTCATTGATGACCACTCCCGCAAAGTGTGGGTTTATCTTTTGAAGACCAAGGACCAGGTTCGCCAATCATTCAAGGAATTCCACGCCATGGTGGAAAGGGAGACTGGAAAGAAGTTGAAGGTGGTCAGATATGATAACGGTGGTGAGTATCGTGGTCCCTTTGAAGCTTACCGTAGAGAAGTCGGGATCCGACTTGAGAAGACGCCCCCCAAGACTCCTCAGCTGAACGGGCTTGCTGAGAGGATGAACCGAACTATTGAAGAGAAGGTCCGAAGTATGCTATCCAACGCCAGGTTGTCGAAAGCATATTGGGGAGAGGCAGTGAGAACAACGGTGGATTTGATAAATCTCTCACCATCACAACCGCTAGAAGGAGAGATTCCAGAGGAAGTCTGGACAGGTTGGAGAGCGACCTATGATCACCTGAGGGTGTTTGGATGCCGAGCCTTCGTGCATGTTCCTAAAGATGAAAGGGCGAAGCTGGATGCGAAGACGAATGAGTGCATATACCTCGGTTCGCCGAAAACCGAGTTTGGTTTCAGATTGTGGGATCCAATCAACAAGAAGATTATGAGAAGCCGAGATGTAGTCTTCCATGAGGATGAGACCATTCATGACATCTCGAAGCCCCAAGTCCGGGTTACTGTCCGAAGAGAAGAACCCGTCCCTCGTGAAAGTGCTGAACCAGGGGGAGAAACCAATGAAGACATCGCTGAAGGCGATGAAGAAGCTGATGATGCCAGGATCCAAGTCGAGAATGAAGAACCGGGTTCTGATGAGGCTGAGGAACAACAACCTAGATACCCCACTAGAGAAAGAAGACATTCTACAAGGTACCCTGATGATGAATACACCATCATTGCTGAAGATGGTGAGCCTCAGAGTTATGATGAGGCCGTGATGAGCTCAGAGAAAGAAGAATGGGAGAAGGCAATGCAGGAAGAGATGAAATCCCTGCATGAGAATCAGACCTATGAGCTGACCGAGCTACCAAAAGGAAAACGAGCTCTGAAGAACAAGTGGGTATACAAGATCAAACAAGAAGAGAACGGGCAGAAGCCGAGATACAAAGCCCGAATTGTAGTGAAAGGCTGCAATCAGAAGAAAGGAGTTGATTTTGAAGAAATCTTCTCTCCTGCTATGAAGATGACCTCGATCCGAACTGTGTTAGCCATGGCAGCTACAATGGATCTTGAGGTAGAACAGATGGATGTGAAGACTGCATTCCTTCACGGTGAGCTGGAGGAGGAGATATATATGGAGCAACCTGAAGGGTTCCGAGCTCCAGGATGCGACGACATGGTATGCCGGTTGAAGAAGAGTCTCTATGGCTTGAAGCAAGCACCTCGGTAATGGTACAGAAAGTTTGATTCCTTCATGACAGAGCACAAGTTCATGAAGACGGAAGCTGACCACTGCGTATTTGTGAAGAGGTATGAGAACGAAGACATTTTGATCCTTCTGTTATATGTTGACGACATGCTGATTGTAGGGCAAGACAAGATGAAGATTGTCGGATTGAAGAAGGCATTGAGCTCATCCTTCGCTATGAAGGACCTTGGCCCTGCAATGCAGATTCTCGGAATGAAGATCATCTGGGACAGAACAAAGAAGCTACTGTGGCTAAGTCAAGAGAAGTATGTTGAGAAGATATTGAAGAGATTCAGCATGGACAAAGCCAAGACAGTTAGCACTCCCTTGGTCGGACACATGAAGCTGAGTAAGAAGCAGTGTCCGAGGTCTGATGAAGACAAAGATCAGATGCTGAAGATCCTGTACCAATCTGCCGTCGGAAGCTTGATGTATGCAATGGTTTGCACTAGACCCGACCTGGCGTATGCAGTTGGTGTGGTGAGCCGGTTTCTTTCGAATCCAGGCAGAGAGCACTGGGAAGCAGTGAAGTGGATCTTCAGATACTTGAAAGGTACATTCGATTTATGTCTCCGATTTGGAGAAGGTGAAGCCAAGCTGCAAGGCTACTCGGATGCTAATTTGGGGGGAGATTCCGACTCGAGGAAGTCGACGACTGGATATTTGATAAGATTTGCTGGAGAAGCAATCTCTTGGCAATCAAAATTGCAGAAGTGTGTGGCACTTTCAACGAGCGAGGCCGAGTACATTGCCGTGACCGAGGCAAGCAAGGAGATGCTGTGGATGAAGAAGTTCCTCATGGAACTCGGCCATGACCAAGAAAAGTAGAAGTTGATGTGTGACAACCAGAGCGCAATTCATCTTGCGAAGAACTCGACGTATCACTCCCGCACCAAGCACATTGATGTGAGGTATCACTGGATACGAGATGCGGTGGAGGATGGAAAGCTCACACTTGGGAAGGTGCACACCAGTCAGAATTGGTCTGACATGATGACGAAGCCAGTACCAGCAATGAAGTTTGAAGATTGTTGTGAAGGAGCCGGACTGAGGAACTTGGCATGATGAAGCCGAGGTGAGAAGACCGGGTTGTTGAAGTTAAAGACCTTGGTCGCATTGGAAAAACGGAAGGGGGAGATTTGTTGGATAATTTCCGTTTTTAGTTGATTGATAAACTTCCGTTTTTAGTTGATTGATATTTTTCTATTTTTATTTGATTCTGTTTTTATTTGATGGCTTAGGCCCAGCCCATTGTAAACCCAATTCATCCTATAAATAGATGAGTAAGGGTGGAGGCAAAACACACAGAAATTTGAGAGCCTCAAGTGACAGTCTTGAGAGTTATATTTGAGCAAGCCATAGTGCATGCATATTTGAGAGCTTAGAGTGAAATACTGTGAGCGTTTGAGTGACCACCATTGTTGGAGAGGTTGAGTGTACCACCACATTGGTGTGTTTTTGATTCATTGTAACCGTTCTCTGTTATAGTGGATTTTGATACTGGACTAGGTCCCGTGAGTTTTTCCCTTTCTCACATTGAGTAAGGTTTTCTCATGTAAAATAAATTCTGATTGTCTCTCTCGCTCCCTTTTGATTTTTTTTTCCGCTTCCGCAATTGATATTTGAGGGTCCGTGATACCCAACAATAACATACTAGTGATTTATTTCCATCCAGTACTTCCTCTTTTATGTGTAGGAAAAAGATGTCCACAACCTACTTTATCATTAATACTTTGGCAAATAGAATTTTCCATGTCCAATTTTGTAGTTTTCCCTCACTGAATAATTAATAGTTACTTTGTGTTCATAAAGGATGAGGAATGTTTAGATATCTTGCATCATGAGTTGAAAGAACGTTTTATAGACACTTTCCCCTTTACATATAAATGATACAAAATGTATACACAACACGACATCTTAGGAACATGATACTCATATCTGCCTTTCTTAAAACAGCTAGTGTTTCCTCTTTGGTTTATGCTAGATTGTTACATCTATAACAAGGGAAGATAGTAAACCAATAACTAATACAATTCATATTCAATACACCAAAAGTAATTGAGTTTCAAATCTATCAAAGGATCAAATTATGAAACTCAATTACTTTTGGTGTATTGAAATGAACTCTATTAGTTATTGATTTACTATCTTCTTTCCTTATTATAGTTGCATCAATCCAGCATAAACCAAAGAGGAAACACTGGCTGTTTTAAGAAAGGCAAAGATAAGCATCATGGTCCTAAGATGTCGTGCTGTGTATACATTTTGTATCATTTATAGGTAAAGGGAAAAATGTCCATAAAACGGTCTTTCAACTCATGATGCAAGATATCTAAACATTCCTCATCCTTTATGAACACAAAGTAACTATTAATTATATAGTGAGGGAAAACTACAAAATTGGAAATGGAAAATTCTATTTGCCAAAGTATTAATGATAAAGTAGGTTGTGGACATCTTTTTCCTACACATAAAAGAGGAGGTACTGGATGGAAATAAATCACTAGTATGTTATACACTTATACTAGTGCATGGCGAAAAACATAAGATGGCTACCCTTAAAGAAAAAAATTCATTCTGAATGCATAACATTTATATAGCAGAATGCATAACATTATATAGCAGAAGTGCAGAACGCATACACATTGTAGGCAAGCGAGAACGAAACATATTGCAAGCAAGTGAGAACCAAAAATCAACACAGAAAGTGAGAACAAAAATTTCGCAGGAAAATTAACATTAATACCTTGCAGGCATGCGAGAAAGGGAGAACTTAAAGGCTTGAAGCGAGAACGGCGCCAGACTGGCATTGTGCAAAGCACAACGGCGCCGAATTGGAACAAGGTCGAAGATCGAGTCCCAAACTCTTGTATAAAATGATTCGTTCCGTACACACACTGACGAATAAGCTCTCGCTGTGTCTGATTTTCACAAAAAGAAATGAATGACCCAGAAAGCGAAAACGAAAACCTCACCTGCGTGTAAGTCGAAGAATGTAACCACCTTCCGTGAGCGTCGAACATGAAATTATCGGAGCTCTAACAATGGTGGTGCACAGCGGAATTGGATCGTAGCATCGCTCGCCCACCTATCAAAGTCAAAATTCACAATCAATTTCTCGTTCAAGCACGAGTATGCACTAAGCGCGCACGAGAAGAGAAATAGAATCGGAAACTGGAGAATCTAAACGGAGGTGAACGCTTCAACGTTTTTTATCATTCCTCTCTCTTGCTTTTTTCCTTTTTCAACAAATTCTGATTCGCTTTTAATCACAAATTCTGATTCTAATATCAACAAAAACGAATCCTATCTCGCTCAGAAATCATTCAAAATTCAGTAAAATTAGCAACACAAGAGCCTTCAAACAATTGGAAGAAAAAAAACTGCAACGTACACAAACTTTCTAAGATCTCATGAAAACCTAACAAGTTAATTGTAATATTCAATTATCAATTACTTCATCTAAAATCATGAACATACCTACGTACATATATAAGTAACCAATAATCAACACCTATGTAGCACCGACACCGACATGTGACACGTGACACGACATGACTCGACTCTTCGACACATCAATCTCAAAAAATTATGAATTTCGACACGTTGAGACACGTTTTAATATTAATATGTTAATGTGCATGCATTCCGTGCTCAATTGCTCCTTCATCCAAATTAAACTAATAAACTAAACTGTGCATGCATTCCGTGCTCCATTCCTCATGCATTCCATGCTCCATTGCTCCTTCATCCAAATTAAACTAATAAACTAAATTGTGCATGCATTCCGTGCTCCATTGCTCCTTCATCCAAATTAAACCTCACCCTCTTTACCCACCCCCTCTCTCTCAATTACTTTATAATTTTATAAAAATCGTGCTCTACTCCTTCATCTGAAGAACAAAAATTAAACCATCCCTCTTTACCCACACCCTCTCTCTCAATCACTTTCACTCTATCACGGAGAGAGAAAAACTATTCCAAGTTCAGACTTCGCACATACCATCTCTCACTGTTCCTTCTTCTTCCTCTTCTCTTTTTTTTTCTTTTATCTTAATGGAACGATGGAACACAACATCATCACCCAGCCTCTGTCTTCTGCCGCTCACATACCACTTATCTCTACTCCATGTGCGACGAGAGGTTCCACGTCTCACTGACGTGACACGAGAGCATGTGCCTGTACGAGGCGTGCGAGCGCACCCTGACGGTCTTCCTCTTCAAGGTCGACGCCTCCTCCCTCTGCGCCTTTGACCGTGTCGGAGTGTCGGGGTGTCAGGGAGTGTCGGACTCGATAGGCCCCTGTTTCAGAGTGTCGATGCTTCCTAGATCAACACAAACATTGAATAGGAAAAACCTAATTTCAATTCAAACATTGTAGTAAGTAAATTACAATGAATTAACATAGAATAAAGGTTTTGCAGCGAGAAACAGTAAATTAGCAAAGTTGGCTTCGAACAAGAAAGCATATCTTGAAGATTCTTTTGGCGGGAAGGAATAATTGCATCGAATCAGAGAAAAACGAACATCACGTGGCGAGGGAGAGAAGATGAAACGAAAGAGAGAGTGAGGTGTGCGCGCAAATTAGAGCCTTTTGCCGCCTTAGCGCCAATTTCATACACTTTTCTTCCCTCAGCGTATTTCAATCCTTTCCCCTTGGCGGTTGAGTTGTGGTTGGGCTGGGCTGGGCTGGTTTCTTTTCTTTTTTGTAACTTTGGGTCAAAGCCCAAGCCCAAAATCTCTTCATGCAGCTGGTGAATGAAAAATATTTATGAATGGTTGATTAAATAAAACAAGTCACGAATGTCTTGTAAAAGAGAAAAAAAAAAAAAGTCATGAACCAAAAATGCTTTTATATGATAGTCAAAACATGTGATCATTAATAAATAAATAAAAATGTTGAAAACTTGAAATTGCATGGACATAAAGTTACATACAGAAAGCTTTACTATCCTCAAAAACCGTCCGCGTAAAACTTCAATTTCAGTAGTTGTATAAAATAAAATCATGTTTTTTTTTATTCTTTTAGTTTATTATTTTTCTGAATCTGATGAGCTGATAAGTATAGGTCCAACCAGTATATATATATATATATATATATATATATATATATATATATATATAAAGGAATACAGTGTTTAGACTTTGAGATTAAAATTAAAACCTGTGAAAAATTATAATAATAATCTCAACAAAAGTAAACGGAGACGGCGCTGCAGAGGATGGGCTTGTGTTGGGAGAGGAGGTTGGGTTTGAGGAATTGGAGGGTGGGGTTGGTTTTGGCGGCTTGTGGAGGTTGTGGCGGTTGAGGGAGTGGAAGTGGAGGAAAGAGGGTGAGGGTGGGGTGGGTTTAGAAAAATGGATAATAGTAACATTGGGATTTTGTTTGTTCTTCGAATGGAAATGAATTGGAACATTTGATCGTTAAACGATCATGTGGATTGTGGTTTCAATTCCCACCGCCACGTTGACCCTCCCAATATGAACTATTTTTCTAATCTAGTGTTTATGGAAACGGGTTAGTTAAATATTTAATTATTTGCGGAATGAAAAATACCTAATGACACTCCGTCTCTCTGTTTTTAATATTAAAATTTGTTTACGAATTTTCTTGCATCTTAACTTTTCTCATTTGATAATTCTCTCCTCGTCTAAAAGTGAGAAATAATTTAAATTGAGGATTTTTAATAAATTTTAGTCAATTAAAAAAAATATTATAAAAAGAGCTTAAAATTCAACTCACCAACATTTCTTTTCTAAAATACAAAGTAGTCTTGTTTTGATTGTAGAAGACAGAAGTAAAATTTGTCTCTCCTTCATTGCACTAAGATCATCCTTTAAAGATTGTCAAAAAATAACATCGTTAATGTTTCTCTTATGAGATAAGGACTTGTGTTTTGATGGTCAAAGATAAAACCAAGATCTCTCTCCTTCATTGCACCTGAATCATCCGCTAAAGAGTGCTAAAAGAAATATTGCTAACATTTCTCTTATAAAATAAGGAGTCATGTTTTGATTGTCGAAGACGAAAGTATAGTCTCTCTCTTTCATTGCACTTGGATCATCCTTTAGAACACCCGTCTTTATCTCCTGAGTTCTATCACAATCCACATAAAATATCTGCCATTACATGTGCATATTATTGTTGAGTTCCCCTGATTCACATCTAATCTTGCTTCCTCTTTCATCTTAAACTACATATCAACCTATTTTCTTTAGAAACAATTTTATGTATTTTACCCAAAATTGAAAATGAGTGTCACATATAAGTACATAATTTAAAACAACATCGTGTATAAGGAGTAAAATAAAGGAATTTAATACCAATGAGTTATTTTTTAGATCCTTAATTTGTTAGAAAATCTATTAATAAGATGCTCACTCATTCTTCATGTAAGTAGATGCATTTATTAGCCTATTGTTTTAGTAAAATAACCATATATCCTAATCAAATAATAATTCGCATATACAGACCCCAGACTATCAATGCAAGAAACAGACAGCATGTACTTAGTGCTCACAGCTTCTTTGAGAATTCACTAAAACAAGCTTCCGGTTGCTAAAGACAGCTAAAATTGAATTATTTGATGATCTGACTAAAAGTTAAAGACGAATAACACATAATAATAAATAAATCTACAGATCATATGCCCAAATAAATGTGTCAATAAATCTGCGGGTAATTCTAGTACGAACTCCAATTATTCTGCATAAGCACTACATCACAATTGTGTTGGGAGAAATCTTAAAAATTTCTTGATCAGAAGAGAGACTAGATGATCAAAGGGGTTAAGACTAAGCTTTCACCAACAGATGCGATTCTTCACATAAATAGTAGCCTCCTATTTAGTAAATACGCTGCCTTCGGCATGCTTCGAAATGAGCTTCACTAATGAACTGCAAGAGCACATCAGAACGATTCATAGGAACTCTGAAACTGCGGTAACGAAAATTGTCATGCTCTGGATGAAGAATCACATAAATGCAGTATGGAAATTGTATGAAAATGCGACTGCTTGTTATATGCTCAACACAACAGATTGAGCCAACAAGTTCAATTGTTAAAACAGGGAACCTAGTCACAACTCACAATGTTGGAAGTTAGCACACAGAACACAACCATCTTTGACAAATAAACAGCATAATAAACATTTTACCCATCAGTCACAGGTTCAGAACAGTTTGTCGCAAACCATATTTTCTGAGTAGGGGAGATAACTTTTAAGGATTTCTGATATATGTTTTAATTTTTGTACATGAGAGCTGTCTTCAGAAAAATAAGGAGGGCCAAACAAAGTTTAAATGGTGCACTTACTAAAGTAATCTAAGCCAATCAAACACAAAATCATAAGTTGGCTCTTTTAAGATGATAGATAGGGTAAGGAAGCAGGCTGGATTGCCAAGTTCACTAGGTGGAATGTGACCATTTCTTAAACCTTCTAGTCTTTGTGACCTTCCCCTGTCATTATCAAATTTCTTATTCACAATGCCCTTAAAATCACTCCCTAACTTTTGATTTTGTTATGCTTTCTCTTATTTTTGGGCACTTGGGCTTCATATTCATAATTTGTCTCTTGCTTTGTAATCCCCACCCCTCCCCAAATAACAAGAATAAGATATTTATTGCTTAATCAATGTATGTTGATTTGTGTTTAAGAAAAGCAACACGGACTGCTTCTGCCTACAACTTTACATTTTCACTACACAAATTCTCCGTTCTCCCCTAATAGTTATTCTTTTTCTTTTACTTTTTGTCCCTCCCTACTAAGCAAGTTACTCAATTACGTTTGCTAGCCTTACTACCTGTAGGGATCATGTCAAAACTTTATACATTGGAAATTTTATAAAAGCTGATTGCTGAATGCAAATGAATGAACTTGTAAGAGATTTTTAAGAACTAACTCAATCATAAATTCCAATGCACACACACATGCAACTCAAGTCTTTAATCATAACCATTCACATAAGATCCGATTGTGGATTCACTCCTCTCATCCTTCAAAGTCATAATAAACTAGTGATCTCACTTGTTTGGATGTATGTTATATAACCCCTTTTCTCTTTTCCAAAGCCAATAATGCCTATAGGCACCTTTAGAACATTGACAGTAAACCATACCATTCTAGAAAGATTTCATAGCAATTAAATAAATTTTTATGTAACAATGTGCAGTAAATGCAAAGAGTCGTTTATTTTTGTGACTAAAGCTATACTATAAAGTATTAACACAGGTAACCATTTAGAAAAATCCCTTCAAGAATCAGATGAAACTTAACGAGTTTAGCTTTGATTTACTTTCATAGTTTTTATACTATCATCAATAGAAAAGTGTCTTTTTAAATAGCTATTGTTGTAGTAAAACTATTTCAGTTTGAGCAACTTGGATTACTTTGTAACTTGCATGTAGCACGCATCGATAATTAAGTAACATAAACATCAATAACATTGATGAAAAATTCAACTATACATAGTTACATAATAAAGAAGGGCAACAAGCTTATCATGCCTTGTTCTTTTGCAACGAAAGCATATATCCAGCTGTTATAATAATATAGTTAAAAAATAGGTCATAACAAATAGCTCTATACATTAGTTATTTGGGAATGCTTACTTGTCTCACTAAAATTCTTCATGTGAACCCAAAGAAATCTTTTGGTGGTTCAATCCATATGTTTCCAAAAGGGTATTGTTCTCCCCAGTCATGCCACTGCTTACGAGGATAGTATCTATCGTCATCGAGAGAATGATATGCAACGCTTTCCATAAAAACGAACTTTAGAGAAGTAGACACTATTTCTCATTATTCCGGGGAGATGAATCCTTGCATGAGAAGACAAGAAACTAGCAAAAAGAGTTACTCCATCCAGTGTTGTCATCTCTTCCCATTCCATTAACGTCTGATCTAGCTTAAAAATAATGGGATTTTCACTAGAACATGTACAAATTACTATTATATCTCCCTCATGCTCTGTCATGAATTTTCCCTTCACCAATTTTTGGCAAAAAAATTCTCTGGGCACTTGGGTGGAGGTACTGAAAGAACACTCCAAGTGCGTTCAGATGAGTTAAACACCCCTAGCCAACCTGTGAGACTCAAGCAATAGAAGAGTCCATTACAAAACACAAGCTTATTCCAGATGCTACTGACAAAGGGCAAGCGGTTTTGGTAACTAACAGTGGTCCATTCTGTTGCCCCGGGTTAACATGTGCTGATGGCCACAACAGTAGGACTAACATGCTTAACAGTAAACAGAATGCAGTCAGGTGATGTTGGAGCACAAGAGAAGGCAACTATTTGGTATGACATCTCAAACCTTGGAAGCTTGATAATCTCCTGAGTAAAGGGATTGAAGAAGAACACGTGGTGAGTTCTGGGTTGGTATAGCAGTAACCAACCATCTTTGGTGTAACAAACTCTAGATCCACTCAACTCTGGCAACTCGATGAAATAGGTTTTGCGGTGCACGGGGTCATAGAATTCATACCAGTCACCAAATTTCGGAAAATACATTAGCCATAGTGATTGGTTTACCACACATACAGAAGTCGCAACAGAATGCCATCTCTTACAAACAACCGAAGCTCGAACATTATCATCTAGACTTAAACGGGACAGTATTAATTCCAAGAGTTCAGTAGGGAGATCAGACCAAGTTTGCAGCTCCAAATATTCATTTTCCACCTCCACTGCTGCCCGTCTGCTGTCAGTAATTGTATCACTCAACCTAAAAAGTTAAGAGATACAAAGATAAGTGGAACAAATTCACTTGAATGTGATTAATATCCTACAGAAAAGGTCTAAGAAACTAGAACTTGGTGACCTGAACAGGCCTTATAACCAATCTCACTTTTTTCAACCACTCAAGGTTTGTAAAACATAAAATTAGATGCTTACATCATGATCAGTACATAATATAAATATAAAAATACACATCACTATGAATACTTAAAAATTTGATGGCACGGGGTTACTGAAGCATACCAACAAGTCAGGCTGAGACTCAGTTAATTAAATAAATAAAAGAGTAAAGGATTGAAAAAACAAATAACCGAGTTAATCTTTTCTTTAAAATTAAAGTCAACTATAGTACAATGCTCCAATTCACAATAAAAGGGACAAGAACCAGTGTACAATTCTCCAATTCACACTGAAGTAACCCAATTTTCAACAAATCACAACAATTCATACTGGAGTAACCCAATTTTCAACAAAGTTATAAAACATCGGACTCTGATCCGATCCATAAACCCTAGTGCATTCACAATCATAAACTAACTCAAATTTTAGACACAGACCAAATTTTTTTTACTGAAATTGAGAATTCAGACTCAAAATCAACACAGAAACCAAATAAAAAAAATGAAATTCCTACAAACCCGCACTGATCCAGCGAAGAAGGCCAATTTTTGACACATTTCCAATAAAATTAATTAAAAATTGTAACAAAAAAAAAAACGAAGTGAAACAGTGATGAGCATGCAAAAAAAAGAAATTGACATTTGGATCAGACAGAAGAGGAGCTTACGATTTCAACTTCCTTCTCCTTCTCCCAGACATTATTATGGGAAGAGAAATTGCATATGTTGTTGTTTTCGTTGGCTTGTGGAAAGAGAAAGAGGAATTTGACTAGTTGAGGATAGAGTCAAGACGAGAAGAAAAATAAAAAAATAATATAAACCAGTTGAATATGAATACGAAGGTGTGAAGTAGCGGCAGTAGCACGTGCGAGGCGGCTACACGACATGTCCCCAAAACACGTGTAAGGGCTTCCAACATGACACGACCATCATATCCATTGTCAACGGTAGATCAGTGTGATTACAGGAAGAGTGATCATTTTGTCACTGTTCATGTAATTATATATCAAAATGTCATGTTTATAGTAAAAATTTTCAGTCATGTGGGTTATTTTGCCCCCACAGTCAAACAAAATATTTGAACTTTTGTGATGTCATTTTGTTGGTCGGGCAAAAAACAAGTAGGACACGGGCATACACACTCCTATGCGCTAAGCGAAATACGTGACGGGTCATTAGGGACACGTGTCAAGTGTGAATGAATTTAATGTAGGTTCAGTGAATTACATTTATGTGACCCACTATTTAAATCTCTCTTCCTCCTTCATCTCTTGTTCACCCTCACTCACACGTGAATAAATTCGCTACAGGTCCCAACGAATTACGTCTAGGTGACTCACTATTTAAATCTCTCCCCCACCTTCATCCCTCCCCCACTCTCACTCCCGTTCCTCGCACTCCAGCGTAATATGTAAGTTCTTTTTTTTTTTTTACTATCTTTTGTTTTTATTTTTTATAATTTAGTATTATGTATTTTAATTTTTGTAATATATTATTTATATAGTTTTAGTTTTTAAATAATATTTAGGTTTGAGATTTAAAAATATTTAGTGTTAGTTTATGATTGTTAGTTATAAGATAAATGATAGACATATTTAATTAAAAATGACAATATTATTATAAAAATTTAATATCGTAATATAACTCTTGAGATATAGGAATATTACAGTACCTTCTCCTTATGTTGAAATAAGTAATTTAATCTATTTAACTTTTTTTTTCCAGAAATTTCATCTATTTAACTTAACATTGTTAAAGAATATTTATCCT
>PYAF01000329.1:2744282-2757112 GCA_007407185.1 Glycine tomentella
TAAATTTACCTTAATACTTGTGTTTAATTTTTACTTAAATATACATTATATTTTAAATTTAATTACTTTAAATATATTATAAAAATAATAATTCAAATTCAATACATAAGTACTAACTTTTTAATGTATTAATGTATTGTATTTTAATTCATATAGATATATATATATATAATAGTTAATAATATTAATGTATAATAAAATATAATATGTTACTAAAATTACATCAAAAGTTTGTATAATGTGTATTATAATTTGACATAAATGTATTTAATTTTGTATTTTTATAAAATTTAATAGTTTATAAAGAATGTATCCCCATAAATTTTATTTTATATTTAATAAATTTATATTTTTAATTGAAAAAATACACAGACATTTAGGTTTGAGATTTAAAACATTAGGTTACAGGATATTTAGTGTTAGTTTATGATTGTTAAGTTATAGGATATAGGATAAGCATATTTAATTAAAAATGGCAATATTATTATATTAGGATATTAATTTATTTTTTTAATTAACCTATAGAATATTTAATTTTGGTTAGGCATTTTTAATTTATGATTGTTTATTAATTTTTTATAATCAACATAGGCTAGGCATATTTTTTTTAATTAACCTATAAGATATTTAATTTAGGTTAAGCATATTTAATTTAGGACTAGTTGTTAATTATTTTATTTATTAACTAAAAGTAAGGCATATTTAAATAATTGTAAAAAAAATAATGGCTAATTTTGCAGGAAAAATTTTCGATATAGATTAATGGATCATGATGAAGATGTCCCACCGCCCCTACTGCTTGGGTCTCCATTGAGCGTGATTGACCCCGGTCCATCCATACAGACTCTCCTGACACTACAAGAGAAACATATATTGACGTATGTGTGAAATTCTCAGGGCAATTCGACCAAGCGGGATCGTGTACTTAATGTTAGGCATGCCGCAACACACGATCATCTAGTTATACCTGAGGAGATCCACCCTTGGCTTAGACAGGCCAGCTTTATCACATTGCGCATTTGCGCAATCACGAGGTAAGCATATTCAGTATTGTATAACCTTCTATTTATGGTGTTTTGATTGTATTGTAATGTATACGTAACTGTAGTATCACTTTTTATTTCAGATCGACCACCATCTTGTCTCAGCGCTTGTAGAGCGATGGCACCTAGAGACACGTACATTCCATATGACCATGGGTGAGGTCACCATCACCATGGAGGATTGGGGCTGCCGACGGATGATGAGGTTGTTTCAGGCCGCCAGGAACGACATAACTTTCGGGATATTATTGGTGACCTTTTAGGGGTTGAGCCGGCTGCCGGTCAAGATTTACACGGCGGTTTGTTGGGCCTCCACTATTTACGAGACCAGTTTGATGTTTATGCAGTCCACGCTGGCACAGAAGTTGGACGTATGAGATACACTCGTGCATTAATCTTGCATATCTTAGGCGGTATGTTGTTTGTGGACACTGCCTCTGCAACACCCCGTGTGCACCCGGTGTATTATCATTATGATTATGTCAGATTAGCCCTTATTCACTTAATTAAAACATGTTTAGCGGAAGCATAAAACCAAAACCATATTTCTTGATTACATTATGTATGGAATATCAAACAATCCATCACAAGGCATAAGACAAGCCCTTGCTTAACCAGATCATACAACCAAACCATAGGCAGATAGCATAAATATCTTAAAGATATAAACAGGAGGAAGCATAAACATTACATAACAGAACTGGTTATGTACAAATATACATTGTCTGACACTTGAAGTGTCTATACAAAAGAATAAGCGTCCGAGCGCTTTCTGATCCCTAGGATCCTTCCTCACCAGAGGGCACACATAACATGTACAAAATACAACTCGAAATGCCACATGTGCACACACATGTCTTCCCTCTACAGGGCACAAAATACCACAAAAGCTTAGTCGAGCTCCAAGCTCTCCGCTGCTGCCTCTCAGACTATTAGGTATCGTCTCTACTGGGGCCTCCCGCCCTGAGACCGCTCCTCTCTACCAGAAGCATCACCTGAAAGAACATAAGCCCCACACGGGGTGAGATAAACATCTCAGTAAGCTCAGGGTCCTTGGAGGCATCTCCTCCACCCTGGCTCACTCATTATGACACAAGTCATCAGGGCATCACAACAAACTGGCCTCCCGGCCCTCATAACAATACAAGCAAGCTATCTAGCTCTATGTGCTGCGGACCGAGTCAATGTCGACCTCAGTGTGAAACTGGAATTCACACCCGTGCCATCCCATCGGGATCTACCCCTTACGCATGGACGCACGTATATGGTACCTCCGAGAATAGGCAATCAACCGCGACGGGACACACCTATCTCTTGGTATTAGGGGATCATCATCACCCCGAGATCTAATCAACCATGAGCAAACCAAACTAGGAGGTGCGCTCTACTCCTAGGGAGGTCCATATATATCTAACTGGCCAGAAGATCTAAATAACAGGCTTCATACATGTCTCAAGCACAGATACAAGCATATATCATCATGAGTATGCAACAACCAATACTGCATGTATCATGAATGTAACCACTACTCCCTCGGAGTATGGTGGAGCACAAGCAAGTGGAAAACATCCCCAAGGGACCAAGAATTTACCTGGCAAAGCCTAGCTCTGCGGTTTTTCCCTTGCTTTGTGGCCCACGCCACTGACACCCGCGGTGTGACGCCCTAAACAAGGCACATAAACATACATCAATCTTCCACATAGCCATACAAGGCATAAAGCATAAAGTACGGTTCTCAACCGCCTCAGATGAAAGGAACCACAATCCTTTCCAAGACCACAAAATCGTCTATCTTAAGGTTCAACAAGGCTTATCACTCACAAGCCAACTCATAGACCCTCAGTGGTCTATCTCATGCCCACGCGGCACTTGAGTCATCACAAGACCCAGTGCAAGCCAACATCAAGAGCTCAAAGCTCAACACAAGCCCAAGGCTCAATGGCTCACACATGGCTTGAACGGTTCTTCCACACATAAGACATCGTTCCAATAGCCTTCCAAGGCCATCAAAGCCACAAACCAAGGCTCCTGCATGTCAAAACATAGCCAAGCAACTCAGCATATCACTATACATGCATCATATAGAGCCAAGAACAAAATTCATCAAACTCACATTTGAGAGCTAATCCTACATCCTCACAACATTCTAAACACATGTTCCAAAGGACCCAAAGCTAAAACTAGCTCTATCACAAGAGGGTCACTATTCATCCAAAACCCCAACTCATAAATCAAGCGGAGTTTCTCGAGTTTCTTACCTCAAAGATGGCAAAGAAGGCCCACGGACGACTTCCCCTAGCTCGGGTACTCACGAATCGTCGTCGTTCCTCGCTGAACTCGAGTTCCACGAACTTCCCTTGAGAAAGGAATTCTCACAATGAGTGGGTTCTAAGGGGAATAGAGGTGGATTCAAGCTCCACAAGTGATTTCCATCACAAAAGGTGTTTAAGGAAGTGTTTTTGGTGAACTATAGCGAAGGAATGAAGCTTGGAGCTTTAACAATGGAGGTGGGGTGCTGGAGGAAGGAGAAAACCAAGTTTTCCTTCTGAAAATCGTGACCCCAGCCTTTTATAGTGGTCCTGTCAGAGCTGTCGCGTGGATCGCGCCACTCTGGCGCTGATCGCGCCAGCTACAAGGAACCACGGGGCCATCCGCGCCAACTCCACGCCCAGAGCGCCAACCTCCAGAACCTTTGGCGCCAAGAGCGCCAACTCCCGCGCTAAGAGCGCCAACATCCAGGGACTATGGCGCCAACCGCGCTCGCTGCAGATCCTCTGGGCAGTCCCACGCTACTCGCGCCAACCTGGCGCCCCAGGCGTCAACCACCAGGACCTTTGGCGCTGGGAGCGCCACTCCCGCACCAAGAGCGCGACATTCCAGAGACTGTGGCGCCAAGAGCGCCAACCTGGCGCCAGGAGCGTCACATCTCAGAACCATGGCGCTGATCGCGCCACCCTGGCGCCAAGAGCGCCACAGTTATGCAGAAGGATTCTGCAGAATCCAGCGCTGTTCGCGCCCAAAACTCGCGCCGTACGCTTTGGGACTCGGGGTTATTACAGCCTCCAGCTTTGCACCCGCTCGATACTTGTTATATCTGAATGATTTCCAGCGCACAAGTATCTTCAGTTGGGGATCTGCGATTCTTGCAGCCTTGTATAGTGAATTGTGCAAGGCGACACGTGTAGGACGTCATGAGATGGGTGGATGTGCGTTGTTATTGCAATTGTGGGTTTGGACCAAATTCCCGACTATCTCTCCTAACCTTCCTCGAGTGGAAGATCAGGATGTCATAGAGCACGAGATATATGCACACATGTATTGCAATTGTGAGTTTGGCATTATTGGGAGTATATGTTGCTAATGTTGAGATTTTGTTGTTGCAGGTTTAATGTTTATGATACACGACAAAGCATATATACGCACATTCGTAGATATCAGCATTATATTGATGTCATGTGCAGGAGAGACATACGTTGGAGGTCTTATGACCTTGTTGATATAGTTCATCCACCGGCGGCTGACATGGCTTGTAGATTATTGGATGCGTGTCCCCTTATTTGCTATGAGATTATGGTATACCAGCAACCGGATCGAGTTCTGCGTTAGTTTTGTTTTGACCAGCCTATCCCACAGGATCCTATAAATTGTGGTGAGCTGCTCACGATAAGTATTATGGGGAAGACAAACGTGGATTGGAAGGAGCAACATGGTTTCTTCATTGCCCAATGGGTAGACGGAGATTCCCTTGTGTTGTAGGATCTTCATCCTATGTGAAGAGATGGGTATCTATCTATCAATAGTGAGTATATGCAGTGGTATTACTCTGTTACCCATCGTTGGATGACCCGTAGAGCTACGTTAAATGCACATGTGGTACGTATATTAATTATATTTTTATATTTTCATCTTAACTTAATATTGCTCTTAACTAATAATACTTGATGTACAGACTGATTGAACCGAGACAATTGTCCACATGGCAGCACCAGAGGCCCAGGGGGCATTCGATATGACTCAGGTCTACCAGGAGGCGGTTCGACTTCTCGCCGCATGCGATGATTTAGATAGACTGACAAATCCTGGAGATCCTGCACCTCCACCCGTACGACGTCAGACCGAGGACCCTCCTTTAGTGGTTCGCAGTAATCGCTGTACGCGTCACGAGGGGTTACCCCTTCACCACTCTACTCCGCCAGTTACTGATACACCTGTGATTGTACCGCCTCTTCCTCCCTGTCCTACTAGCATGTTCTACGCACCCGAGTACCCTTCAGGGCCATCTCAGCAGTACTGGTGGCCACCACAATATGCTCCCGGATCATCTAGTGGTGGACAACAGGGGTTTCCATCGTCACAATATCCCCCCTGGTTTTCAGTGCCATCGATGTCGCAGCCTGGATATGCAACTGGGCCCAGTTCACAAGCTACTCCCAGATTGGACACATTTGCAAAGTGTTATAGGTCCACTGATTCGACGTTGGAACCGGATCCGGTTATGGTGACTCCTATCGCACACTTCATGCATTCTCCACACTCTACCAGTTTCGAGGATTATTCGACAGATTTCATAGCGGCAGCAATGCAGGGGGGACATGATGACGGTGATGATGACCCTAACCGCTTGACTAGGAGAAATCCATTTAGGGGAGCGCAGTTTTGATGTCATTTGTCACCATATGAGCATAATATGAGTCGTTGTGCAGGATATCATGCATACCATGGAGACGATGAGTGATTTTATTTTTAGCAGGTGTATGTTTTATTTTTATTTGATGTATTACACAGGACTATGGTAGACTTTATTTTTATTTTTATTTGATGTATTATGCAGGACTATGGACTCTATTTATTTTGGTTATTTATTGTTTATTAATTAATCAAAACGTAGTACATAACTACCAGGTTGTAGTACAAACAGAACATTTTTTAGTGCCATGGAAATAAATATTAATACCTGTTCCAAACACAATATCACTTAGTACAAATTGGACATCACTGATCCTAGATGAGTGAAGGGCAGTTACGCCTATTGTGACCAACAACCTTACAATAACCACATTTTGTACGAGTCGTCGAGCCTTCCCGCAAATCCATTTCATTGCGTATGCATGTACTCCTTGGCCTTCCTCTTTCACGCCTCAGTGACACATCTGGTATGACGTTGGGTTGTCCAGTTGGTGGTATGAAGTTCTCATTTCCAATTGGAAACCACTGCAGTGAATACACTTGACATTGATATGCGGCACTATATACAGGGTCTACATATTGCCTAGGATCGTGGTGTGTGGATTGGCGTGCTGTAATAACATGACTACACGGGAACCTGAAGGCAGTGAACTCACCACATTGACAATTTCGTACAGATAACGAGATCGACCATTTCTTATCGCCCCGATGAGTCTATATGTGTGTCGTAAGAAGTTACATATGCGGATCTATCAACCATCTCCAAATATTTTGTTCATGCTGATTTGGAGAAATGATTACCTTTCGCCATCTCCTCACGGGTCTCCTCACGATGTTCCAAAAAGTATGCTACTAGTCGAGCGTATGTGAATCGCACAAGTGAAGTAATAAGAAGGTTTTTGGCGCCTTTAAGTACCTTGTTAAAACACTCTGAAAGATTGGTTGTCATGTGACCAAACCTTCTTCCCTCTTCATCATATGCTATACTCCACTTCTCCTTGGGGATATTATCAATCCATGCGGCTATTTGTGGGCTTGTTTCTTTAAATTTTTCTAATCCGGCATCAAAATCTAAGCGCGAGAACACGAGGTAAATATCAGGACATAATATCAATGGAGTAAGTAGATGTAATCACATTGTCATATGGGCAGACAGACCTAGCTTCTTCAATTGTTTCTTTAACATCACATTCTTGAACTTGTGATTAAAATTACTCCCCAAATGGCGAATGCAATAAACATGGAATGCCTTGGTGGTTGCCATCCTAATTCGACATTGTTCACCGTCGACAATATGCCCGCATGCCGATCTGAAATAAGACAGATTCTCTCTTTCTACATAACATGAATCCAAATTAGTGCCAAATACCACAACCAGTTGTCTATATTCTCCCCGAAAACAACTGCAAATGCAATTGGAAGGACGTAATTGTTGTCTTCAATTGATGTTGCAATGAGCAATGTGTAACACCCCGGACGTGTTATCATGAATAATATCATAATCGTGCTATCGGCCTTATATAAAAGCAGTGCGGAAGCGATAGAATCGAATTTCTTGATTACATTATGCCTGGAATATAAAACCACATCATAACACATATAAAACAAGCCCCTGTTGATCCAAATGAACATAAAACAACATCCACATAGGCAGATATACAAAACTAAAATAAGACAATCAGGAGGAACCTCATACTATACATACAACAACAGGGTCTGTACATATACATAACAGATACTAGACCACATCTGTGGTTATACAACATAAATAGGTACATAACAATGGGTGTACACACACCCTATCCCTACACCGGGAAAAATACAACACAGAGATAAAAAGAAGAACTCTTCTAGTCTTCATCTGCAGCCCATGACCACTCCAGCACACTCAGCTAGGGCCTCCTACCCTGTGGTAACTTCTCTCCTCTAGAAGTACCTGAAAACCACAAACCCCACACAGGGTGAGACAGACGTCTCAGAAAGCTCAGGGTTCTGGGAGATCCTCCCTTACCATGGTTCACCTCCAAGCGTACACACATATATCACAACTCATACAAAGCCTAGGATAACATCCTAGCTGTCATACATCCCATCCATCTGAGTCTATAACCGGATGCTCTCAGCATCAGAGGTGTTCTGCCTCATCCTGGCTCTCACAGCCATCTGAAAATCATCTCGCAGAGGTACCATAACATAGTGTCCACCATAGGACACTTCTCATATCAGAGAGGCACTGCCTCATTACTAAACCAGCATTGCCTGAGTCACCTACTCAGGACTTCACACTCACACATTGCCTGAGGAATCTCTCAACTCAGGACTTCCAGAATCTAGATATGGCTCATCTAAGAGGCTCTAGGCTCTCATCCCCTCGGGATGTCCTCTCTTAGAGATACAACATATTTGTACACCACCTGGCCTGGGCAAGAACATCCATAAATGGGCAATCACCTCCAGGACTTTCCACAACACGTGCCTGAGGAGTCAATCCACACAGGGAGCACCATCCATCAAGACTTCCATTTCAACTGCCTAGGGAGTCATCTACAACGGGAGCACCGTCCACCAGGACTTCCTCTGCCTGGGGAGTCATCCACAATGGGAGCACCGTCCCACAGGACTATCAATCACATGCCTAAGAGAGATCATCTCACACCGGAGGCACTCAATCTCTTAGGACTTCCAAACACTGGCCTGAAAGGGATTATCTCACACAGGAGGCACCCAATCCCTCAGGACTTTCACAGCACTGGCCTGGGAAAACCCTCCAGGACTTAATCACATACACTAGCCTGGGAAAACCCTCAAGGACTTTCAATATCACTACCTAAGGAGGAACATCCATGTAGGGCAATCCACCCTTAGGACTTTAGTGGAGAGCAGTGGCACCTCCCAAGGAATCTCAGGTATTCGAGGGAGTCCTCAAACTCTTCCTCTGGCTAGGGAACCTCAGCTAGCCTGATACTATTCCAGTATCCTATAGGTTCCATCACTGACCATCTCATGGTCTTTATCTCATCACAAATCATAGAATACTCTCACAGTGTTTGTCAATTAAGGCGCAAGGCCCTCACACCTGCCACAACAGGCATCTCATTACCTTCCCACCATCTCGGTGTCTATCCTAGGATTCATCATACAACTCTGGAACGGACTGAGTATCACTCCAACTACCGTTCATCTAGCCTTTCAGGCTTTAACACACATAATCATCCAAATAGGCCACTTAGGCCTTTCACTCCATAGCATGCCCATAAACAAATGCAAAACAAGCATGGCATGCATCAATCACCCACTTGGGTAGTAAACAAGAGAAAGGGACTAATCCCCAGAACGATGAGCTTACCTGGCAAAGCCGTGCTCTGCAGCTCCACTCCTAAAGCGATGGCCTGTGTCAATGACACCAATGGTGTCAAGCCCTAACAAGGCATACAAACGTATATCACAAACCATTCAATCCGTACAAAGCATATATTTTTAGCAAAACATACGGAAAGCATAAACTGCTGCATAAAATTCTGCAGATTTTACACCCACTTTGAAAAATCACAACTTCTTGTGGGAAGCTTCTAAAATCACGAAAATTTAGAGGCATCAAGATATATCTCTTATCTTTTAAACAAAACTGGTTTCATCAAAATCCATGAACCACAGCCTCTGCAGCAATCCAAAAACCAGAACTGTCACACACCAAAAATAGTGCTGACAGCAACCTGCAAACTCAACCAGCCATCTTCCAATGACAACCCACACCAGGTTTCTCGTCCAAATGAGCTGATATTTTATAGGCATGAAGTTCACATACCCATCTTTCTATAGCCACCAAAATCAATCGATTTGGATCCTCCTAGACAGAGTTATGCTTTTTGCAAAAAGGTCCTCTGCAGTAGAAAAATCTGCTAAAAATAGAGTATAACAGCCTGTTATAACTCTGCACCACAATTTCTAGGAGTCTCCAAAAATAGCACGAAAATTCCAGAGCAAACCTAACTTAGCTTTCAAATGGCACCATTCTTAGACCATTTGGGCACCGATAGCTCCTGCTATGGACAAATCACCAGAACTGCCCAAATAGGTGTTCTTGGCTGTCAAAAACATGCATGCATGATTTATGCATGGAACACCATATCAGCTTAAAATCAACTTCTACCCACTCCAAATCATGCTTAAAAACTGTCAACCCTCTTAAAACTCAACATTCATCAATCTCACTCCAAACCCTAACCTATGGAGAAATAGGAGGAGATTACAAACCTTAGAGTTCAATACACCACAATGGAGGGTAGACCAGCACTCTACAACTTCCAATCACGGTTTAGCGGTATCGAATGAAAATGGGCAGATTCAAAACCCACTCTTTTCTTCAAATCACCAACACCCAAGGCTCAAAAACAACAAAGAACAAAGAAAAGGGCTTTCTTTCTTTCTTGTTTTATGATTTCAACCACTAAACAAGTGAAAATGGCAAGAAGAGAGCTTGGGAGAAGAAGAGAAACCAGAAAAGAAGAAAAGAGAAGAAGCAAATAGGCACAAACGAAATCTGCTGGTCTTTAACAAGAAATAGGGGGTGCATCCAGCAATTACTAACTACACCCGTACCTCCAACAAAGACCAAACTGCCCTTACTTTCGTAAATTCGTTTAATTACGCAAATATCATCCAAATTACCTTAATTAAATTTAGTGATATTATACAATGTTCTCCGGTATTTTCCATACAAATGGGTACCGTCGATGCTGATAACGGGTTTGTAGTAATTAAAAGCATCACAACACTATTTAAATGTCCAAACCACACTCTTGAAGACCTTAGCACTTCCATTGAGTCGCCCATCAATAAATGGTTGTTCAAATCCAGCTTATAGGCAAACCTTAGAGCAAAATTTAACATGTAACCCAACCACCTTGGCAAGAATGCATAGGACTCATCCTAATCCCTGAAAACCTTCACAATAGCCTTCCGCTTTGCCTTTCATGCCTTTCTGTATGATATATGAAATCTGAGAATTGTTGTTATCCTTTCCTGAATTAACCCAATTTTAACACTGGGGTCCTCCCTAATTATTTCTGCATTTCGTCAAACAATAATATATTAATAAATTTTACAACAAAATTTGGAGTCCAAATATAAGCTATTTTAAGTACCTGAGATCAACGAACATATGAAATTTGAGTCAAGTTGTTTGTGATCTTGAGAAAGATTCTGACTGACACATGTGTGCTGGTTGTTCCATATGCCTACAACCCATTCAGTGCCACTAGGGGTGTTCGCGGTCTGGATTGGATCGGTTTTGAAGCAAAAAATCATTTGATCCAATCCCTTCGGTTTGCTCACTTGATCATCCATTCGATTTGAAATTTTTTTCAAATCCGATCCAATCCAATCCAATCTTTTTCGGTTTGGATTGGATCGGTTTTCGATTTTTTCAAAAGCCTAAAAATAAAACTTATGAGATTTTTTTTGTTATCAAAATAAGGAGTATCTAGCATAAAAAACACATTCATGGAACAAAAACAGACATCATGTTCTAATTTTCATTAGACAAATATGTTCATTGGACAAAATAAGGAGCAATGAAACCTTAATGTAATTCTATAAACATGTTAATTAGACAAACATTCAAACTGAACTCATAACTTAAACTGAACTCAAACACAACTCAAACTGAAGTCAAACACATCTTCTGTCATCTGCCATCTCCTGTTGCATTAACATAACCAAAAAAATGGTTATAAGCACTTCACTTGCAGCTAATTCAATATATCAACCAGTCACTAGTAATCAGAATTAAAAAATAACAACTTACATCATTAACTTTTAATCAGAATCCTGACCAGAATCATCATCAACTTCTGTATTTGGAGAAATATCTAAAATTATTATAATAAAATATTGTTAGTAACACAACCCAAACCAAATTCTTCAACAGGTAGTGGAATAGGAACAATTTGCATCTCTACACTGAAGCAATGCATTGGCCCAGTTACAATTTGCAACTAATTTCGATTGAAAATTCAGACTAAGGCTATATTTATTATTTAACATGTCCTGCATGACAAAATACAGGTTTTATAAAACCATATTTGTGCAACTGATCAAAGTACATTCCTGCAGCTATTAACATGGCAATAATGTATAGGAAGGAATAGTTTAAATTATACCATACCATTCATCATTTCAAACTAGTGAGACAAGAATCAAGCAATACCATACAAAATAATCAAGTATATTACATCAAATCAACTTAACAATTAGAAAAATAAAAAGATGATATAAAATTAAAAAATTATACAAGTAGAATAAAATAAATTACCTATCTCCATCCTCACAAATTCTTCTATAAGTTCTTCTACATCATTGGAAAGAGGAGTGGATCGGAACCAATTTTGTGCACAAATTAATGCTTCAACTGTCTTTGGAGTAAGACTACTCCTGTAGTTGTTAAGAACTCTACCCCCAGTGCTGAATGCAGATTCTGAAGCAACTGTAGATACTGGCATAGCCAATACATCTTTAGCTATTTGACCAAGAGTATGATATTTGCTACAATTCACCTTCCACCAATTCAAGATATCAAATTTTTGAGTTCCTTTCTCTAGTGGCTCCATGAGATACAGATCCAACTCATTTTTATTCAAGCTCTCACTCACAGTTATGTCCTTCTCAAATTCACTAGCAAATGAAGAGTTATCAAATGCTGCCAAATCAGTGGCTTCTACCTCATGATGATCTTTGGTGGATGATTGAGAAGTACCATTTCCATGAAAATCTTTATAGCTATTGAACATCTTGTTTAAAGTGTCCTTAACTTTAACACTTAAAAATTCTGCATCCTCCCTTTCATAAAGCTTCCCAAAACTCCATTCCACAAATCGTAATTTATATCGGGGATCAAGTATCATAGCAATAAAAATCATCATGTTGATATTTTTAATATTCCCCCAATATTTGTCATGCTTAGCTTTCATTTTTTCAGCCATGGGCCCAAGTAATGGATCCATACTCCTACTCCATGTCTTTAAGTTATTCAATATCATGCAAAACTCATGAAAATATAGAGAAGAAGTCACATATAAAGAACCAGACACTTTTTCAGTGACA
>PYAF01000329.1:2778762-2805166 GCA_007407185.1 Glycine tomentella
TTCTTTAATATATTTATCAATTTTTTACTTACCCTTTTAATAAATCATGATTTATTATTTTTCAGTTATTTTACACTTTTTAACTACTTCAAAAATTAAATTTATCAAATACTTATAATTTAATAAGCTAATTTTTTAGTTTTCAATTAATTTTGACAAACATAATCTAAATTATGAGGAGTAAATATTATCTTAAAAGTTATTTTATGGTATATGGTAGTCAACATTTGTTTGAAATTCTTCTAAAAAAACAGTCGTTTGAAATGTTTTTTCTTCTCTAAACCAAGTTGCAAGAAGACTTAATTTTTCACAAAATTAAGAAAGGTATATACTAATGTATTTTAGTGAGAAAAAGTTATATTTATAATTTTACTGCTATTAAACAGAGTTGTTCATATAGCTATAGTTACTTAGTCTAACCGTATCCAATATATAACTATAAGGCAACTTGAAATATATTTAAGTGAACCAGATTTAAAACTTTAACTTGGTTTAATTAAACATTTAAAACTCGAACTTGATTTATTAACTTATTTATGGTTTACTTATTCTATTTCATCAATTTTCTTTTTTATTTATTAATTTAGTATTTACAAATATTGTTAAGAAAAAGACAATCTAAACCTACAATTTTGATAAATAAAAAAAATCAAGTGAAATGATTAATGATGAATTTGTTTTTCTAACCACGCATCAATTTGCTGGTAAAAAAAATTAAACTACGCTACAATTTACCTAAATTAAAAAACACACAGTTTCCTAATTAAGGTAGTTCATTTTTTGTGACAAAAAAAAAAGATAGTTCATTTTTTTTAGATTCTCATAAGGTTGTTATACATACATGATTCAATATAAAAATTTATTCTCTATCCACATAACACACTTGATTAGCCATGTGGTGTCTCAACGCACATCAACTCTTAATGTCAATCTTGACTCACTAGTATGTATATTTCACCTTTAACACACTAAGATAAACATGTTATTTTTAATATTCCTATATTTGAATATTATTGATAATGTTGCAACCTCTTTTATTAAGTGGTAGGTACTTAATTATTTATGAACATTGGATTATCTATAATCCATCTTATTATCGACAAGCTATAGATTATTTATAAACAATTATCTATAAGTCATAACTTATCTATTAGCTATTATCTACAAATTAGTAATTATATGTAAAAGTTGTTACTTACAATAACAATCCTGACAAACAAGGACCATAAACTCTCATCTCACTCTATAAATATCATGTTTCATTTCACTCTTTTCATATCTCATTCTTCACTAACTCACATACTTACTAGGTGTCAAAGTCATTTGTTTTACATGTTCTCTCTCTTGTGTTCTTAACAAAGGATATTCAATGTTTGGTGTGCGGTGTGCGAGATTAGGAGTCTTGACCATGTCTATCCTGACGTGTGTTAACTCCAAATTTTAATAATTATAATGATCAACAAATATTAATCTTGGCTATAGAATCATTGGACATTTTTCTATGAAATCATAATAAGATACAACATCAAAGTAAAATTGACAAAAAAATTTAAATATCCATTTTTATTTTATTTTATATATCTTATTACTACTAAAAGATTCATCAATTATATCATCAATACTCTCTTAAATATTATTTTACATTTATATTTTTTATATTTATCTTATATTACATTGACATGCAAAAATCGAAGATAATAGCAATGATTTATAACACTTATACATTTTGTTGAATTCATTGAAGTAGATTTCCTTAATTTATTTTACATGTACTTGTAAAATGCATAGTGGTGAATTATTTATATCAATCTTAATGCATATGGATCATTTAGAAAAATAAAATTAAAAATCTTAATGCTTCTAGAAGGTGTTTGAGGAAGCTTCGATACCATTGTCGCCTACAAAGAATGATCCATATGATTGAATGTGTTGGGGGCGGCTCTATATTATTATGCATGCTTCTAGCTAGTTACCCTACCTTTGTCATATATAGTCATATAAGATTCGATTATTTAATGCATACCAAGATGCTTAGTTGCTTTGACTTCACAGTATCAGAATTCAGCGGTATGGAAGGTCCCTCCCCCAAGGCTAAAGCTAGGTTTATGTCCAAAGTAATGAAGCTATCCTTGTTTTATTCTTTCCAGTTCCTGACAACTTCTAGAATGAAGAACGCGCTTTGGCTCTAGATTAGTTAAGAGACATATGCAATTTTTCCCTTTTGGAAAGAGAAAAAAAAATTACTACTTACCCAATTTACTTTTATCCACATAGGCAGTTTATCAGTATTAAAAAGAGGACTTCAATTCATGGATATATAATTATACTATTATTCAATCATAAAAATTATTTATATGATTTTGAAAATAATTGTCCTAAAAATTTATGAATTTATTATACTATGATTAAATAATTGTATAAATTTATTTTATCTTATCAATGCAAAGTTTTTTTTTCTTCTTAAAAGAAGTTATAATGAAATATAATGGTATTGATGTTTTATTGAAAGTATGTTTGAGAGTAAGTTATGCAAGTGATACTATCAATTTAAAGACCTATTTTACGTCACTATAAAAACTACTAGTATTTTAATTGATAATAAAACTAGTATTTTAAAGTGTGAAATACATGATAATTTTTTATTTTATATAATTAAAGTTTATAATAAATGTAATTTTTAAATATATAAATTATATTTTAATTAAAATTTGTAATAAATAAATATTGTTGAACCTATAAGTTATATTTTAAATTTATGATAAATAATTTATATTATCACTCAAGATCAATTTTTAATTATTTTAAAATATTAAATTTTTAATTCTTAAATAAAGCTGAAAAGGGATAAATTGAAAGAGATAAAGAGGTTAAGTAAAAAAATTAAAATTAGTTTACGCGTCACTATGTAGACTATTTACTCAATGATTAATTCATATTTCATACTTAATATATTTGATTGCATTAATTAATTAATCTTAAATTCTCTACTAAATTTACTGATATTGTAACAGTTAAAAATTTAAGAAATTTAATTAGGTAACTTTTTCTTTTTGATTCATAGGAATCAAACTAAAAAATGGTTGTTAAAATCAGACCGGCTAATTAACTAGGAATCAATCTGGTGCTAGTCCAAAGACTCTAAAAAACTGGAGCATTTTTAGAATCTGTCAAACCGATATAAAACTGACCAAGAACAATAAAAAAAAAAAATTGATTTGAATTATATATTCTGTTTTACAATTTCTTTTTGTTTTTTTCTTTGAAATTTAAATTTTAATGTAAATTATTTTAAAGTGTAATAATAGCACACATTTAATAAGAATTACAAATAAGAATTACAAATAGATATAAATTACTTATCATGATTTCTTATAGCTTTATATTATATTAATTTCTTAATATTTTTTTATTCTAAATGTAAACTTGTTATTGTCAATAAATATTGTTGTATTTTATTAAAATTTAAACTTAAGTAATATGATATATTTGATTTATGTGTATTTCAAATGTTAAAAATTTAATAAATAATTTTTTATATTAATGTTTAGTGCTATAAAGTTATAATATTATATTATTTAATTTCGTTTAATGCATTTTTATTATATTATTTATTAGTTTTATACTATAAAAGAAAATAAAAAATTTAAGCAAATTGAATTTTAAAATTTCATTAATATCAGAATAAATTTCAGGACTTAAATAACATTTATAAAGATACTTAAATATTATTTATTAATCTAATTTTTACAATAGTAAAAATTAAACTCACGTCATATGAATACATTTTTTATGAAGTGAATTAACCTTTATTGAGGAAATGTAAGCTTTAATTAAAGCTTTCATCGTTCTAGAATATCGGGAAGGTTATCATTATACATATCCTTAGATCACCTACGTTACATAAATGTACCATTTTACCCATCAATCAATGTCTTTCATAAAATGAAATTCTTAACAAGAGCCAAGCCGTTGGGTGAGTCATTTCACACCAAGTAGAAAAGACACTACAAATTTTTATTATATAAAAAAGGAAAGTTAGAACGAGGAAGCAACAACTTTGAATGAAATACATACAATTTTTATACAACAAAAGGATCTTTTACCCACTATTCGATCTTTTTATCTTCATAATATTTTGTGGATTGGTATGAATTTTTGACCAACGCTATTTTTTATAGGTGATTCTAACTTAGTATAATGATTTATTTAATAAAAGAATTTATATATAATTTTTATTATATGTAAAAAAATAATATTTTATATACTCGTGCAAATTGCAAACCAAACAGACCTCTCCCCTGTTGTGCTGTGTCGTATACTACTATGCTTCTTGCTTTGACACTGCTTTCGTATTCTTTTGACTGTAGCTTTAGTTTTTCCCTCTCTCTAGAAGAAAAACAACATAGCGAGCGAACAGAGAAAATCGAATATTCACAAATCCCTTCATATAAATACAACACCGCCACCACAAAGAGTGTAAGACGACTCAGCAACCAACTTTGAAAGAAAAAAAAGAAACACCAAACAAACAATATTTCTTTCCCTTATTATTATGCCACAGGTGGATTTGGAAACGCTGGTTTCCGCCTGCGCCGGCGGTTTCTCCGACCAGAAAATCGCCTGCGAGCCTCACGCCGATGAGGGCGACCACGGCGGCCGCCATCCGGACTCCCCGCCGGAGTCGTTCTGGCTCTCCGGCGACGCCGAGTACGACTGGTGGGACCGCAACGCTGTCTACGAGCGAAACGAATCGACGAAAGGAAACTCAATCATTTCCTCAACGAACCTTAACTCAAACTCCAACAACAATTCTCAGCGATTCTCGAAGAACTTGAAGTCCAAAGCCGCGATTATCGGCTTGCCGAAGCCGCAGAAGGCTTCCTTCGCCGACGCCAAGAGCCGCCGCAACCACCGGCCGCCGGGAAACGCCAGGCTGTTCCCGAAGCGGAGCGCTTCGGTCGGCGGAAAATCGGAAGGCTCCGTCGTTGAACCGTCGTCGCCGAAGGTCTCGTGCATAGGGAGAGTGAGATCCAAGCGTGACAGAAATCGGAGATTAAGAACTCGCCAGAGATCAATCTCCTCCTCCACCGCCACCGCCACCGGTTCCGTCTCAGCCGTCGCCGGAGCCGTCACGAGGCAAAAATCGACGCGGAGCCAGAGGAAGAAAACCGGTTTCTTCGAAAGTGTTCGCGCGATTTTCCGGCACGGTCGCAGAGGCAAACCGGTTCAGAAACCGGATCTTCCGCAAGAAGATTCGTCGTTCTCGTCGTCGTCGAAGATGAAGAAGAAGAGAAGTTACGGTAAGAAAGCGCAGGGAAGCACAACTAGCAGCACAACGAATCGAAACGACGCGTCGTTTGAAGAATCGGTTTCGAGTGCAGCGGCTCCTCCCGGTTTGGGTTCGGTGAACCGGTTCGCATCTGGGAGAAGGTCTGAGTCGTGGGGAGTGGGTGACTCGGATATCCGCGTGTTGCATTAGGATTTGTTTTTTTTACCGTGCCGTGTAATTTCAGTGACGGCTATGGTGGGCCCCATTTTGAATAGTGGTTAAAGGGGTGACGTAGCAGGTTGAATAACGGTCTCCAAAAAAATGGATATAGTAGTGATAGTACTATAGCTCTTGTAGTGTGTATGTAAGGTTGGTAAAATGTAGTTTTCTTCTGAAACGTGATTGAATTTGCTGCTTCCTGTGTTTATTTTTTGTCCCTTTCTGTTTCTGCTATAACAACAGCGTTTTGTAGATATGATTCATGTGATTTGTTTCCTTTCGGAAGTTCGCAGCCCTAAATTTTCTATCAGTGATTTCTTTCCCTTTCCTTATAAAAAGATTATAAAATACAAGAAAGAAGATCGAGTATAAGGAAGAAAAAAAGTGATTCACGTTACAAGTTTTTAACTATGACAATTGAAGATATTATTTGGTTATTCAATTCATGCAACATGCTTCTCCCAATACATAATACTATATTATACATATTACATGCATGAATGTGTACTTCTTATGAATATTGGGGGGAAATATATTGTAGTGATTCAAGTCATGTACGACAACAACATATCATATTCCATGATTTCAAGTTCTCTGCTAATTATAATATTGGACACTAAAGATAGATTAAGTAATTATATGCAGGGACAGATCTACATATACTGTACATAGTGGGGACAATTGTGTTCAGAAAGTAATTTTTTATTTGAATATATTAAATAAATACTTTTTGTGTCTATAAAAAATAAAGTTTATCGCATAAGATAATTTTTTAAAAAAATAAAAGAGAAAATAATTTAATACTATTAAAAGAATCTAATTTAATTAGTTGAGTAGAGTGTCTGAATGTTATAAATCATTTTATATAGTCTTTAATTCTTACACAAAAAATAATATTAATTTTACTCATTTTATCTTTTTAATTTTTATTATTTTTAATTTCTCTCGTATCCTTTTAATGAAGTTTATATTATATTCTGTCTAATAAAATATTAGATTATTTTCTGCTCCCATTGAAAAAAGAAAATTTGGATTCGTCACTGACTATATGAGCAACTTTCATTAGTAGTAGCAGTAAAGATATATAATATATTTTCGTCTTCTAGAAACTTGGTTTAGAGAAGAAAAAACATTTCAAACGATGACTGTTAACTACCATGTATAACCTTGTAATGTTATGGAACAAATCGAGGGATCCTGTATTTTCTTGGAAACAGTTAATAAGTATTAATGTAAGTATCAGGGGTTATCAATTCCAACCCGTTTACAAAAGAAAGCCAACATTTATATATATATATATATATATACAAAAAGGCATATATATGATTTTTTTAAAGACAAATAACAAGTATATTAATAAATGGGCACCAGCAGTACCATAGCACAGAATTTAAAACACTGGATTTAAAACTACCATTCTAACATTAACCACAAAGCTTACACAAGCATGTTTTGTGTCTCAATGTATCTCAACACCCTTTGTAACATGCTCCCCACAAAACTGCATCACGCCCTACATATTCGGCCGTGCCACCAGTATATCACTTCCCTTGCATGGTAACTTTCTAATATCACAGCAATATACACGTCCCTGTATTATTTCCAATCCACTGACCATATGAGTAGCTAAATTATGGTTAATAGCTGTTGGAAATCGACAATCACACACAAATCGAAAAACAGAAAAGAGAATAGGGAAGAGAAATATGACACAGTATTTTACCCTGGTTCACCCAATGTAGGCTACGTCCAGCTTGTCTGTACTATAATCTCCTCACCGCCACTCGTTACAAGTCACTCGGTTTACAAAGGGAATATAAATAGGATTAAAAGAAACCCTAACAGTAGCTATTCATGGGCCCTAGCCCAAACCCCAGTTGGCTTTCTGCTGACCCCGCCAACAAGAAGGGTTGTCATCTGCCTGCGAAAGATGAGCCATATCCAACAATAGCGACAAACTAGGTGTTTATCTTTATTGCAGTTAGATGATCAATCTCTTTTGATTCCAAGTTTCCAAGGTTAGATACGTACATATCAATATATCATCCTAACAAGATATACTAAGCCCAAACAATTTAGTAGATCACCTGTAATTAATTCATTCTGACTTTCATATGGAGCAATCAATAATTCATTTTTGTACAAAAGTCTAAAATATTAATTATTCTTAAACATTTATAAATTACAGACTATGAATCCATTCCCTTCACCATTTAATTTGGTCAACATTTATAAATTTAATTTGGAACTTTCATTTTTTTAATTTTTTTATGTTGAGTTGATTTCTAAATTATTGATGTTTCAATAAAGTAATCTTAAACACACAAAAGAAATCTTAAATACAAGTTTGTGATAAACCTTTATATTAAAAATTTCAAGTCAAAACAAAAAATTACAAATTTTTTTTACTTTTATTCGAGATTATGCTTTCAAAACAAACTTAATAATAAAAAATTACAATCAAACACAATTATTTTTCGTGAAATCGTGACTAGAACTTCGAATTTGATTTTGGGAAATATGAAAACTCCCCCGAAACAACTATATAAAAGGAGGGGAAAAAAATACATTCCAAACCATATATAATAACATTTCATTGATAATTAAAAAGTAGCACGTGAGTTGACCTTTGAAACATATGAAGTTTGTTAGAACTTTGGATCAACAATATGCATTAATTAGGATGGTCAACCATTATGAATGGTTTGTTTTAAGTATATTTTTGAAACATTTATTAACTTTATTAATGATTAATTCTTATTGAGAAATTGAGTTTTCATTATTTGTATGATTTTTTTGTTTTTCAATCATATTTTTTTTATTCGCAAGATTTGAACCAAATATTTTACTTAAGTGATTCAAGTCCAATTCTATTAGAACCAATAACATGATAATTCATTAAAAGTATTGTTTAAGAGTCAACCATTTTGACTCCTTAAAAAAAGAGTCAACCATTTTGGATTATTATTTTATAAGGTTCTATTTCCTAGAGTTTTAAAAGTAATATTTAAAATAAAATAAAGTAAACATTTAATAAAAGTATGGCATTTAATGCTTTAGCAATTTAAAAGGCTTTTTTTTATTATTTTTCATTTGTTATTTAGAATGAGTAATTAACTTAAACAAAATTGACATACTCAATAAGCTTTCTAATTCAGTTGGTTAAATAATACACATGCAACTTCATAAACTCCTCATTATCAAAGTTTGATGTCTCTCTTTCAATAAAAATATTGAAACATCCCGACCAATTATATTTATTAAAAAACTAAATTCACCATAACTGACCTAATGATAAATATATAGTTTGCATAAGATCACATGTTCTAACCTATAACCATTGTATAAAAAGAAAACTAAATTGTTGACCATTAAACAACAACACCTCTCCCAATGAAAAGTTCGACCTTAATTCTTAAGTTTATTCATTTTTATAATAACTATTTATATAAAATAAACATAAAATGATTGTTGTTCTATTAATAGTATAATTGTTTATACTATAGTACATAAAATTATTTTTTAAATAATAAAAACTTTAATATGTTAAAGCTAGAATTTTTTAAGTTTAAAAGTATCGTGAGAAAAACAATTCATTTCATTGATAAAACATGAAAATATTGTTTTCCTTTAGCCAATTCAATTAATTAAGTTATCAAATACGAGTCACTAAAATATTCATTAAATATTCAATGAGTGTAACTGAGGCTGAGTTTTTAATAAGAAAAAAAACTTAAATTTAATTATCATAAAAGAATTCTTGAATAGAGGCAAAGAATATAATTAAGTTTAATTAAGTTATGAACTAAGAATTAATCGTATAACCAACTCAAGAGACCAATTTTTTTTAAACTACATTATAAATCCTAAACCCTGATCAAAGGCGTCATAAGTTATGGGGGCAATTTTACAGGTATAATAATATAATATTGTATAATTTTGGAATTAGAAATCAAAGGCGTCAAAAGTTGCATCATAGTCCATTCATTTGTAATAAGAATCGTGCGATTTGAAAAAGTTGTACTATAGAAGTTGGACCTCTCTAACCTTACCAGTTACCAATAATACCAATGGCGTTTAATTAGGTTAAGTTGATGGTAGAATGACGTATTACCAGGTGGATAGTCAATAAATGGGGTTGGCGGCTAACCATGTTGACGTCGGTGGCAATATTCATATTCATTCAAAGAAAATGATATCACAATCTTTTTTTGAATATCACTCTCTCTTTAACCCTATTACTGTGTCGTGTTTCAGTGGTCCAATCCAATCTCTTTCATATTAAAAATAATAGTATAAGAAAAAGGATTAGAAGATTGAAAAGGGATGATAAAGTGTTGTGTATGAAGTCAAACTCATACATTTACAACCACTAAATTGACCCAAGAAGACTTTGATGGTTACATTTTAATTTTATTGATTTGGTTTATTTATAAATATATAAATTTTAATCCATATTTTATAGTTTAATCTCAGTAGTTCCATTTTTTGCATATAGAATTGCATTCTCTTTTATACTCTTTTCTCGGTCAAAATGTTTGTTAGCACTATTTATGTACATTGTTAAAATTATTAATTTGATTAAAAATCATTTTAGATTAAAAAAATTCAAAATTTATAGTACATGTGTAGTCTTGATATGTAACATTATTAAATATTCAAAAATAAAAGCTACAAATATATATATATATATATATATAATACTAGTAAATACTCCATCAATTTACCACAAAAATGCCGAGGGAGGTTATTAAGACTTGTTTTTATTGTCACTGAGAGAATGTTCACAATTAATTTTGAAAAGTGTCATCAACAATTAAAACTAAGGGACGTCCGATAGGGATAAATTTCACTATCACAAGGAATTTTAATTTGGAAAACTTAATTTCACACTGTACATATTTTTTAAGAAACATATTTCTAGGAAATTATAATTTCTATAATCGTTTTTAACTCACATCTTTATAATAACATTTCCATGAAGGGAGTATCTTATTTTTCTAAGTTTAATTTTTTTTAGTATAGTAAAAATATAATGTTACTTTTATTAAATTATTTAATGTGTTAAATAATTAAAATTAATGTTAAAAATATCATGTAACTCTTTGATTCCTATAAATTTTATCTTTTTTTTAATAACCAACCAAATAAATTTTGTTCAATTCCAAAAAATATAATTAACAAGTTCATGATTTCTTGACAAAAAAAAAAAAATTCTATTACCAAATGCCCCTCAAGGTAAAACAAATTTCATTATGGGGTGAACATTATAAAGATAGAGAGAAGAAAACTAACTCCGGTCAAAATTGATTTTAATATATAAACCAGACTTTAAGGCAACAAAAGAATGTACAAATTTGCCAAAAAAAAAGTAGGTACCAATTATTTTCCAGATATTTTATTTCGGACATATATGTCTGAATTATAATTTAATTAAATATTTGTTCAATAAATTTTTCTTAAATGATAATTTATTCTTAACACAACAAGAATTCGTAAGATATATATATGTTATGGATTTTATTAACTACTAATAAATCTAGTAGTTATTTTAAAACTAATTACTTTTTTCATTCTTATTTATAACACCTAGGTTAAAAGTACAATTTGTTTGTTTTTAGAGATGTCAAAACAGGTAAGTCCAACACACTTCGATCCATCCCTTAAACAAATAAGTTAAACTCAATTCATTTAATGTTTACTCTAAAAAAAAGTGATATGGTCCAATCTATCAGGATTGTAGGTTAAACGGATTGATCCACTAACCCACCTAAAATTAAAAAAAAATATTTTATTTTTTTAGAAAACATAAACAAAAAAAAATGAATAAATTAGAAAAAAAATTAGTTAAATTAAATTTTTCACTATCCACACTGACACACACCACAACAAGATATATTATCACAATCTAGAAGCCTATAGTTATAATAACAAAAAATTTAGAAAATATTCTTATAAAACACTAAATAAAATAATGTTGAACAATAATACAAAATACTAAAAATGTATTTTACATGAGTTTTACTCTATTTTTTGTTAAACGAAAAAATACTTTAAAGTCTTAAAATATTACAAAATACTAATAGTCTAGAACTATAAGTCTTAAAGTCTTTAAATCAATATTACAAAACACAACTTCATGTCTTCATTCTCTTAGAGTCTTTGTCCATCAACATTAAACTTAATTGGAGCCTTGAACGGATAAATCTAAAACAATTTCTGGTGGTTTAACATTTACTTTATTTTCATATATAATTAAAAAAACAAAGTTAGCTATTTAACAATGAACAATTAAGTGGTAAGAAAAAATAATAATAAAGTAGTAAATAAGTTATAAAAATTATTTGGTTCTTCAAAACCATGCAACCATTTTGAGTTAGAATAAAGAATTCAATATTTTCAGGAAGAATGGAACAACTTACTTGGCTAGCACATAAAATCCAAGACTAAAAGTGGATGCACTAGAAACGATTGTGATTGGAATGCTTAAGACATCACAAACCATTTGAGATAGGTTTGGAAAATGTTCCTGACGATCCCTCCAATAACCCAACAAATTCAATTGATAAAAAAAAATTGGATCAAGATTTCCTTCCTCTAAATAAAGTTCCAATTCAGACTTTCCATTATCGTTGGCATGTTGGCTCAATAATCAACATATTCCTAAGACATTACAAGAGAAATGAAATACAATAGTCAATGACAAATATTAAATAAAACTGAAATTAAATGAAATAAATAAAGTACTTTAAACAATTTAGTTAACTTATATCAAATGCATCAATCACTCGTTCATCATCCATATAAGAAAACTTGTTGTGATGGAGAAATTTTTTGAGAAGTTGAAACATTTGAGTTTGACTCACTTGATTTTGCTTTCACATATTCGTCAAACAAATTTTCAATCTTTTTCCTTCAATCGATAATCTTTTCTTAACAAGTAGAAGGATCAATCTTAATATAAGCAAACCGAATACTTTTAACTTCAACATGGGTCAAGAATGGCTCCAACAACAAGAATCTCATAATACTTATGCCAATACTTGATAAACTTGCTCAACATCTTCAAAGTCATCACTTTAATCACTGAATCATCACTCACAACATATTCACGCAACAAACATTCAATTTCCCATACTTGCACAGCGATTAGATGTTGGATAAGATGAGCCCAAAATCAATTAGTCATGACATAAAAGGGCTTCAAAAACTCACATTTTTTAGCCCTTTTTCCATTCATCATTTGATGGACAATGAACATAACTTCTACCACGAATAGCCAAACAACCAAAAGCACGTTGGTATTTAATTTCACTTTCAAGCATAACATAGGTGGAATTCCATCAAGTGGCTACATACATTCTCAAACCCAACTTAGTATCAATACCCCTCACTTGAAGCACACTTTTTGAATGTAATATTTCTTGTCTCTGATACTTTCACATATTTTATACCATCTCTTATATTTTTCAAACACTACGAATCACCTCTAGGCCCTCTTGAACAAGAAGATTCAATACATAAGCACTACCTTACATGAAAGTGTTCAACATTACAAATCAAACTATTTTGCAAGTTAAGTTGCTTTTTCATAATATCCACTAGAATTATTTGCACTAGCATTGTCCAAAGTTATAGAAAAGACTCTTTTTGTCTATCCCCAATCAAGCAAGACTGCAAAAAAAATTCTGCCATTTCATGACCACCATGTGGAGGGTTCAAAAAGCAATAATCTTACTATTCAACAACTTCTAATTAACATCAACAAAATGAGTCGTTACATAAGTATATCCTTCTTGAGTTATGCAAGTCTAACCATCAACAGTCAAACAGATCCTACTATGAGCTCTATGCATTGCAAGTTTCACTTTTTCTTTTTCATCATCATGAATTCTCCAAAGATTAAACACAATTGTATTTCTACTCGAAATTTTTAACCCAGGATGTAAATACAAAAGCAACTCCTTAATCCACTTATACTCAAGAAAACTAAATGACAACCAATGTTGAATGATAGCTCTTAAAAGCAAATCTTCTGCATGTTTTTTTTTTATCAATTATCATATTTCCCAAATCTACATTTTTTTCCTATTTCAACACCTCACACCTTGACAAATGATGAATCATGGATGAAGTCTCTACTTTGATACCCCCACAAACATATTCTTGTCCACAATGATTGCATTTAGCTTTTTCTTTATCATCTATAATTTAAATTTTAGTAAAATGATGCCACAAGTTGGATGTAGTAAAAGTCTATAATAAAATGGTAAAGCATTGGGATAATGAAGTTACCTATTAGATGTCCACTTCTCAGCTACCAAATGCTTTCATTGATAACACCAAAGGGTATAAAAGAGAGCTCAACAACCTATTAAAAGTAGTAAAGAAGACAACAGGTTGTTTAAAACATTTATAACAAAGTTTTACAAGAAAACGAAAAATGCACATAGCCATATTCGCGTATAAAAATAGTGTTCAGCACTTGCCTGCAGTGCAACACAATGTTAACACACAAATAATACATTGATGTTACATTCAAACTAAGTACCATGATTTAGAATATAAATCTTTGTATTGAGTTGAGGATCTTTAGTTTATATGGGTCAAGTGTTCTCAATTTTTTATGCAGTAAATAAATCTCCAATACACCTTGTTAAACAAAGTGATGAACTTAATTTTAAGGAACTTTGCAAATACAGTACAAGACTCTGATGACAAAATCAAGAATTAGCAAGAGCAAGCAAAGGATGAATTAGCTTTGGTAAGTATATTGAACTTCATGGTAACAATAATAATGTTTTCATGAACATTGAAAGCTTAGAATATACCGATCTACAATTATTTGAATAGTTCAATTGTCATATACTGTTTTATATGCACAAGCATGTTTGGATCCTTTTAGAAATTACGTAAAATATTATATATTTCCTATCGAAGATTATGCCAAGGATCATATTCTCACAACGTATCTATATGTTAGGAACATTTGGTGACTAGTTTAATCATACGCTAATTTCTCACTTTTGTTAGCTTTAATAGGATTAGGAATGCATAACACCATTTGGGTTCTAAGTAGAAGATGAAAGAACAAGCAAAAAATAAGAAGCAAGAGTAAGCAAATATAGAACATTGTTCGGGTTCTAGGTAGAATATGAAATTAAAGTTTGAATACTTACGATCTTGTAGTGCAAAGGTGGCGTCGTGTTGTCATGGCAGTGTAGAGGCCAACGGGTGATGGTAAGTAGAGGTGCCACGGTGGCATGGATGTGACTGAGATCATGGTGGGCTAAGGCAATGAGGGCATGGTCGCGTGGTCTTGTGGACCTCGTGGTTGTGGACTTGTGGTGAAGGTAATGAGCTATCGACGTGTGACAACGTCGGTGGCATTAATGACAATGGTAGGTGGACAATAACAGCGGTGAAGCCTCAAAGGGGTTATTACTTACTAAATTAGGTTACTCTTATTCTCTTACTAGGTTAGTGAGTTAGTGACTTAGTGTTAGATTGTTAGTGCTTTAGTGGGCTGAGCCAAGGGTTGAAAGTTGAAACTTAGATGTTGGTGTTAGAGGGTTGAGGGTTGGAAGATTGTTTTTTACACATTTATTTTTTACACGGTTTAGATGGGCCAACTTGATCCACCACGAGTTCAGTCCGGGTCGGCTAGGTCATAGGTGGGTTGGGTTTGGTTTCTAGACTGATTGCAGTTTTTATATGTTTTTTGGGTCTGACCCTATTCAAATTCATGGTGGGTCGAGTTGACCCATTGGTTTGGACCCATTTTGACAGTTCTAATCATTCTTTTTTAAAGGACTCAATCCATACTGTAATGGTAACCAATTAATTAGAAGAGAAAGAAGAGTCAATACCAAAAAAATAAGAGAGAGAAAAATATTAATTACACGGGATAGTTTTGGAAAAATATATAAATATAAGAAAAATTTATTACTATCAACGAAATTAATTATTTTCCATAATACTAGTGACTTGGGTAATTGGGTTTTATAAATAGGAATAAAGGGAGTTTATATTAACTACTAATATTTTTTCCAAGTTAAAATTAACTATTGTTTTATTTTACTATATAACTTTACCAAACACTTATTTTGGATTCCTAGTCTCCACCCTCATGTTTTTTATTCTCTGATTCTCATTCTTCGGTTCCTCGATTCCCATTCTCCCATCCATTTCTCATTGTTTACTACATGTATTCTCACATTTTATTCTATTCTCGTGTTCTCTTTCGATGAGTTCAAACCCTAATTGTATTCTTCATTTGCATCTCTGGATACTTTCAATTTCATAAATATTGATCTCCATGTTGTCTTTCTTTATATATGGATCTCACTCTTCAATAAAAGTTTTTCTCTAGGCTTTGGTTTCTTTCTCTACAACTAGCAAATAAAATCAAAACATAGATTGGTTTCACTCTGATTAAACTGAAGGTAGTGTTCAACTTCTATTTCATTTTGAAGATTTGATTTAGTGTGTAACAAAATCAAATCAAATTCATCTTGATTGGAATTTTAGGAATTTTGAAAGGAAGGGTTAGGGTTGGGGTAATGGTTGAGAAGGCACAAGAGAAGAAAAGAAGTCAAATCCAATGTTGAAAGAAGCAAAGGAATGTCTCCAATTGAAAGATTGATATTTTTAGGTCTTTTCTCTATCTCAGATCGAAATCCATTTCAATTATTGTACACCACAATTGTTACTTTTGTTTACCGATTCCTTTGATTTTGATTGTTGTTAAGTCAATTAGTTTGTTATCAGAAGTTCAATGTCTTGTGCTACCATCCAATTTGATCAAATTTAAGATTATAAGTTTGATCTATGTCATAATGATGTTCTTGCTCAATTTCATAAATGAGATTACATGTTTGAACGACCAGATTTTGATTTGTATGTTATCTATACTTGAATTTGATGTGATGTGTGAGTGTATGTGCATACATGAACTTAATTCAATTGAAAATTAAAGGTTATAACTAAATATTGTATTGAAGTGTAGCATGCTACATGATTTTCAATATTGAGACCCATTTGGGTGGGGAAGAATAGGATGGTTAAAGGTAATGGTGTGGAAATAGTTAAGGGATAGCAAAAAGGACTTTGTTATCCACTAGCGATATGGATGATGAATCCTATTGCATGTATTGGAGGTACATTTTGATGTTTGTGTTGCTATGAAGAGGAAATAATATCTTTGATATGTTTGTTTTGGCATGACTATTCTGCGTGAGATGGTTTTGTCAGATTGATCTTGGATTGGATCTTTTTTTGTTTCTATGTTGAGATATCCAAATGTTTTCCTATTGTTGAAGTTTTGGTTGTTTTTTTTGGGTTGGATAAGATTACATTAGGAGAATATTACGTTGGTAATTTTGAATCTACTTGTAATGATATTGTTTGGTATATGAGATTTTGGTTTGCATTGTGTATGGTACTAGGTTGCTTCTACAAATGATTTTGAGTCACTTATGGTTTATGAGTTTTGATTTTTGAAAATATGGTCAAACAATCTTATTCTCATAAATATGTCATCTCAATTTGTTTCTCTCTCACTCTCTCACACAGATCCAACAGAATGTCTCTCTACTATCTCTTTCTCACACAATGATTAATTATAAATCTTTCCTTTATTGAAATGTCTATGTGATTCCATCAAAATCCTATGTCAGGTAACTTATATCATGAAATTTATATTTCAATTCCAACATTAGAGTTCATTTTGTGTCATTCAATTTTTTCGGGTTCATTACTAGTACATACTTCAATTCTTCATTGATGATGTTCTTCACCACCACACCTCCATTTTCTGAGTCCTCACAACTTCAACCAATGCAAGCGTGAGCGTGAGCAAAAGTAAACTTCAACTTGTCTCTTGAATCAGTCATCTTTTTTTTTTTTTGGAAAATTCTCTAGTTTAATCGCATGATTGTTGCCTCCATTAAATGAATTAAAATTATGAAACACGATGATTTATTGTACATTGATGGAGTGTTATTTTTTGTGTGGATAATAAGGGTTTCGTAGACGAAGGAAGAGCACAAATTGTTCTTGTAAGATTGTAAAATGTAGGGAAATGTGATTAGGAAATTAATGAATTCCCAAGAACTCCGTGAAAATAGTGAATTTTTTAATCATTATCATGACTTGCTATTTCTTACAATTTTTGTGGAAATGGTATTGAAAAATGAAAATGGGAAATGATTGAATTTGATGGGAAATTACGAGATTCCATTGCTCTATTTTTTATTTCTATATACTTGTTTGAAAAATTATAAATTTCAAAGATATAGTTGTGTCGAGATAGATAATAATTATGATGTTTTCTAACTTCTGGCGAGAAGTCACAACCTGTTGAACCAAAACAAAATGATCCATATAATTTTTATTTTTCTTAATTTCCTTAATTTTTTTCTTCAAGTGGGAATGAGAATCTTCCTTAATTAACTATAAGTGCTTCATGTTGGAGTAGGATACATGCTGAATTATTGGCTATCGTTGTAGGATGAAGGATCCAATAAAATGGAAAGAAAGATCAGGGACAATATTCATAATGAGTATTCTCCCTATTATAGATATTGAACTTATACACTTACACTCATTTGCTTTCTTAATTAAGTAATAGGTAGTGAAACTGTATATGCATTCATAGAGTTGCACATTAAACATACAAAAAATTAAATGAGGCCATCATTTAAGAGGTTATTAATGGTATTAAGATTATTATGTTTCCTTACGTAGTGCACACATTTATCTTGCTTACACTTTGGATTTAGCAGAAGATGTCAAACCTCACATGGTGGAGATGCTCCCAAATTATGGATTCAATTTCAATGATGAGCGAGCTAAGAGAAAAAAAGAGGTAAATAATTATTACTTGCTTATGCCTTTTGTGTTACATGAGGATTTCTTTTGAATAAGCTCATAGTTTTAAATAAAATTTTATTTTGATAGTCAGTTCTACACTATGTTTGAGGGAAAAATTCATACAAAGGAAATGGAGAACAATAACCTACAAGCAAAAAACAAGGTGATAAAATTTGATATCTAGGATGAAATGTAACTAGCAAATATTGCCATTTAATCACACCAACCTTTCACCTTTTTATGGGAAACACAATGCCAAGCTTGTACCAAGAGCAAAAACCAAGGTGATAATATTTGATATCTAGAATGGAATGTAACTGGCATATATTTCCATTTAAGCACACCAACATTTCACCTTCTTTATATAAGACACAATGTCAAGCTTGTACTAGGAGCCTTCTCTTTGGCCTAGGGTGGAGTTAAAAAAGGTAATTTTTATGTGTGTGTGCATACTATCTGTTTGATTGCATACTCACAACCATCCATTCCTTTATTCATGTTCCCTTTCATGGTTGTTGCATAATTTCTTGATTATGTGTGTTCCTTTTGTTAGGGAATGCAAGATAGATCCCTCCACTTCTCATGTCTATTTTTGTTTTTTGTTTAACTTGGACTTAATTACGCATATGAATGGTAGGACTCTCGTATAAAGAAAAATGCATTTTGGTCCTTCCAATTCAATCTGACCAATGTTTTTTGGTTATCTTTCAAATTTATGTAATTAAGGCCCTTTATATATGTCATTGTATCATTGATGTGGAGATGTTATGTTACATAATTCCTCATAAACAATAAATTTTCCCTGTGAGCATCACTATGATGAATAAAGTAGCATCAATGTGAAATTTAGTGGAAAAAATGACACGTTTCAAAACTAGATTAAGCAAAATTGTAACTATATCAACAATTTCTTACATTTTTCTAGGGTTGATACCGTTAAATAACAGGCTTAATTCATTTGTAATAGAGGTTGCATGGGTTCAACTTGTGTCTTAATGAGTGAAATTTTGAGGTAAATTAATCTCTTACTTTTAGTCATGTTACTATATGTGTATACCCACTCTATATAAACAAGTTTAAGCCTAACTTAGCCTTAGGTAATAAAATGAGCTTCAAATAAGTGTGATGGGTACTAATATGATATTACTATAGAAATGGTAAGGGGGTGAAAACAATAGTAATACCAACAATAACCAAGAGGGGGGGTCAATTGGTTTAAACTTGTTTTTTTAAAATTTATTTATAAAATCAGAGTTAAAGGATCTTAATCACTTTTAAACCAAGAATGCTTCTAATCAATCAAATCACTCAGCTCAAGAAATCAATTGCTCAAAACAAGACTTGTTGAGTAATGATAATAATACCAAGAACAAATGAACAAGATAACTAATAGAGATTAAGGAATAGAAAAACAACACAAGAATTTATACTGGTTCACTTATCAAGAGAAGCTACATCTAGTTTCTTCTAATCAACACTAGATTAGAATTCCACTATTATAAATTTCAGTTCTTACAAGCTTTACATTAAACACTCTTTATCAACCCTAGATAAAAAATAGAAATATAAAACCCTATTAGACTCCTAATGATCAAAAACCAGAGAACACTACTCTGTTCTTCCCTAGAGAATCCTACTCTAGCACAAGCTTCAAAGAACTCTTTACAATAACTTCAAATAACAAAAAAAATACAAAAACGAATTTACAACCAAAGATAATGGAGAGAAACAACCTGATGATCCAATGAATATGAATGCATGTGGTTTACCAACCAGAGTTGAATTGCAGAAAAGGATTTCAGAACATGCTCTCCAAAACTTCTTTGAAAACTCTTGCCCAAGAAATCATTCAATACCCATGAAGATTAAAGAGTGGGACAAGAACTTAGTTAACCCAGAAAATCACTTTCTAACTTTGAGAAGCGCTTGTGTATATTTAGAAAATTCGAAGTATTCAAGTTATTTAATCAAACAAGCCTTCATCATATTTATAACAGCTTTTTGTAACAGACTGTAATCGATTACAACAGGCCAAATAATCGATTAAAATGACTTATGTAATCGATTAAATTGTCACTTAATCGATTAAAGTGTTCAAAGTTCATCCTGGGTTCTACAACGAACAGAATAATTGATTAAACTGAGTTGTAATTGATTAAAGCAGTGAAGTTCATTGTGAAGCAAACTTGTGTAATCAATTACAATTTGTGGTAATTGATTAAAGCAGTGAGACATGCTTTTTGTTTTTACTATGTAATCGATTAATATGTTCTTCAAGGCTTTTCCAGATTTAAAATAAAGCAAATAATTGATTAAACCGATGTGTAATCTATTAAAGCAGTAAGATTACATTTTTCCAAAAACATTAGCCATTACTTATTGATTTCTTTTAAAAACATGAATAGCTTTGATACTTTAATGAAAACATGTAAGCATGTTAATGATTATGTGCATGCAATGCAAGAATCAAAAGATTGGCCTCTCATACACTTGATTTGAATTACAATCTTCAAGGCATGTGAAAAGCTCAAAACTTTCTTCTAAATCACAAGCTTCATCTTCTTGTTACTCCCCCTATATCCAACAGGGGAGAATAGTGCAAGTCATAAAAATTAAAACAAACAAAACTTATATATTTTTCTATAATTCTTTTTTCTGCAAAGTACATACTATTTAAAATTTTATGGCTTTGATTTTTATACTTTTTTAATCCAATTGTTCCACAGTCAATCATATTGTTTCAATTTGATGTTTTCAATTATGGACTAGGAATTAACTAGGAAATAATTTTTAAGTTACTATAGATATAGGATAACTTTAGGTATACATTAGCTTCAAAATTACTATGAAAATAACATTGTTACATATATAGGAACAAAGAAAATTGAACAATATAATACTACAAATTAACTTGGATTATCTTTCCTAGTTAATTAGCTACTTATTTCATGCTGCCACTTATATTGTAATAATTTTTTAACTAATTTGTTGTTAATTATTTTTACTATAGATTAGCTACCAATTAACTACAAATTTTGTTGTAGCTAATTTAATAAATTCTTGTAGTGAAAGTAGTTTGTATTTGTATGAAAAATCATGACCAATAGAGTTCAATGAACATTTTGGTGAAGGTTTTGAATCCTTCAATTTAGGAGGAGCTTGAAGACATTTTTTTATATATAAAAAAACAAGAAACTTTGTATTCATAACCATAAAACAGGTGTGGTGAGTTTTCTTTGATAGCTATGTATCCTTAAAGATTATCATCGTGAGAACTTAGAAAGTTGTGTTGTTTTTGTCACCCAATATGGGGTAAAGATTTAAAGTTAAATTTATTTAACCTCTTTTGGAGAAGGAAATAGATTTCAAAGAAACATGCATATAACTTTGTTTGAATTGCCAACACTTGCTTATGAGCATAAATCCACTGTCTTTAAAACTTTCTTCATGTAGTTTTCTTGAAAATGGTTTGAGTAATTGACAAACACTCAAAGGGATCACTTTTGGTTGGATGAAAGTGACACTCGAAGTCATCTCAACTTTGCTATCCAATTGCAAAATTATTGAGTTTTTTTTTTTTTTTTTTTTTTTTTTTTTTTTTTTTTTTTTTTTTTTTTTTTTTTTTTTACAAAAGTCCTGAAACTTGATCCATTTTGACATTTGCAATGAAGTGTTGATACTAAAAAAAATTGATTTTCATTTTATTTATTTCTTTTTAGTGTCATCCCTTGGAATCACATCCAAATTAAGCATTAGTACAATGAAGTATTATTTTTAATTTACAAAACTATGATTGTGCTGTGAAATTTTTTCTCTGATGTTCGCATATCCTGAACATGATCATCATGAGATCATAAACATGCGTGTTGCCTTTTCATCCAACATAGGATGACAGAGTTTGAGAAAATTTCTCTAACCCCTTTTAGTTAGGGGAAGAGATTCAAATAAATGTGTAATTTAAAGAAGTCATTTTTGGTTGGATGGACATAAATCTTTATTGACTTTTGAAACTTTCTTCATGTTATTTTTTTTTCGAATGGTTTGAGTAATTGGCAAGCACTCAAAGAGGTCACTTTGGGTTGGATAGGAGTGACTCTTGATGCCATCACAACTTTGCTATCCAATTACAAGATGATTGAGAGTTTGGTTTTACAAAAATACTAGAAATTAATCAAACCATTTTGAAATTGGAAATGAAACATGAGTCTATAAAGGTTGATGCTTACAAGTGCATGCATTTTTCAATGCTAGGTTAAGATTTTTTTTTTTTTTTTTACTTCAAATTACATATTTTTCCAATACATATACTTGAAAAACATTACTTTGGTACATTGAGTTTGAACCTAGCATATTAAAAAAATTTATACACTTATCAACATCAACCTTTCTAGACTCAGTGTTTCATTTCAAATTTCAAAATGGTTTGATTAATTTCCAATATTTTTGTAAAACCAAACTCTCAATCTTGCAGTTGGATAACAAAGTTGTGATGGCATCGAGTGTCACTCCTATCCAACCAAAAGTGAATTCTTTGCGTGCTTGTCAATTATTCAAACCATTAAAATAAACTACATGAAAAAGGTTTCAAAAGTAAATATAGATTTATGTCCATCCAACCAAAAGTGACCTCTTTGAATTAAACATTTCTTTAAATCTCTTCCTCTAACTAAAAGGGGTTAGAGAAATTTTCCTCAAACTCTTTCACCCCATGATGGATGACAAAGGCAACACACCTAACCATGATCTTATGATGACCATGTCCAGGATATGAGAACGTCAAAGAAAACTTTCTCCCAACACCTTTATCAAATCATAGTTTCATAAACTAATTAAGAAAAATAAAAAGAACACTTTCTAAACTTCTCTTGAATCAAAATTTCAAAACGTTATAAAAAACTGTTCATTTAAATGCTTTTAAAATAATGTTTGTTAAACTCTATGTCTCTGCATGGTGAAATTTTTCCACAAGTGCAACCAAAATTTTGGAAAGGATGTATGTCCTCACCTCATACTTCAGAGGAAGAAAAAAAATGATGATGAAAAGAAAAGAGTACTTAAGCAACAAGGAAAACATGTCAATGGCGTTTGACATAGTTACTAGGTAAGGTGATTGGTGATACGACTAAGAATATATGAAGATTTTAGTGGAATGATATCTATCTCTAAGGGTACATATATATAAGTTATATTACTAAATTTATTATAATAATTTAAAATATTTCAATAAAATTTATTAAGAATTTTATAAATAAAAAAATTCATTTCATAAACTTAAACAAATTCTTTCAAACACCGACCCTTATTTTTTATGTGATTTCAAGGTATGAAGCTAAAAATAAAAGAAAAGAAAAGAAAGAAAATGAAAATCAAATTCTTTTTAGTCTCAACATTTCGTTGTCTGTGCCAAAATGCATCGAGTTCTAGCACTTTTGCAAAACCAAATTCATAATGATTTTGCAATTGGATAACAACGTTGTGATGACATTTAGTGTCACTTTCATCCAACCAAAAGTGACCTCCTTGAGTGCTTGCCAATTACTCAAACTACTTTCAAGAAAACTACATGAAGAAAGTTTCAAAGATTCGATGGATTTATGCTCATGAGCAAGTGTTGACAATTCAAACAAAGTTACATGCATATGTCTTTGGAATCTTTTTCCCTCTCCAAAAGGGATTAATGAAATTTGACTCCAATTCCTTAATCCATATTGGATGACAAAAGCAACACAACTTTCTATGCGCTCATAGTGATCATTTTTAAGGATATGATGTTGTCAAAGAAAACTCACCATGCCTATTTTATGGTTATGAAAACAAATTTTCTTGAATTATTTTTTTATAAAAACTTCTTCAAGCTTCTATTGAATTGAAGGATTCAAAACCTTCAAGAAAATGTTTATTGAACTCTATGCATCATAAATTTTCTTACAAATACAACCTACTTTTACTACAATAATTTTTTTAAAATCAGCTACAACAAAATTTGTAGTTAATTTGTAGCTAATCTCTAGTAAAAAGAATTAACTACAAATTAGTTACAAAGTTACTACAATATAAGTCATAGCATGAAATAAGTAGCTAATTAACTAGGAAAAATAATCTTAGCTAAATTGTATATGTGCAAACATTATTTGGAAAGTAGTATGAAATAAAAGTGTTCTAGCCAAGTAGCCACATTAACATTGGCTATTTATATAAATTCCGATCTTATCCATTTATAAAGATATCTAACGGTTCAAAGAAAATGTGTTGGAAAGGCTGGAGATATTGCGTGCAAGAGAGAATACACATGTTATTTTGCAACACTGAATATAAACTTTCTTTTTGACTCTGAAAGGTAAATTTCTTTGAATGTAAACTTTCCTACTTTGAGTGTACAAATACGTAGGGGTTTTCAATTTTTTCTCTTTCTTTTTTAGTTTCTTGCTTTCTTTTTCTTTTCTCTATATTTTCCTATGATAAACTATTATATCTTTAAACATGGCATTGTCAAAATGCGTGAATAAGTAAGTTGTTTTATACTTCAATGTGAGTTGTTTCTTACCTTGGAGCATAATGCACAATTTTCTTGTTCTTTTTTATTTTCTTTTTGTGTTTTTATCATTTTGAGAATAATTCTTTTTTTTCTTGGTCAGCATTTTAATATTTTGATGATGAAGAAGTTAAGGATATTATGTTGAAGGAGCATGTTAATGGAATTACCAATACATATTTTACTCTACATTTTAGAATTTTTTGACACCATAAATGTTGTTTGAACATCGGTGTTGAGTAAAGAATGGTGCTCCATTTTGAAAGACATACTAAATATCTCCTTGGTTTCTTTTGCTTTTGGGACAATTACAAATCAAGAATTTTGTTAATCATTTCTCTTACCATCAAGGAAATTATTTGGTGCACAATCTTCTATTTGACAAATATGGAATGGTAGAACTATAAATGTTAAATAAAATGTTTAGATATGTTTTGCAATAGGGGGATCAGAGATTGAGCATCCAAGCCAACACATCCAAAAGAAATTTTATAAGAAGCCATATTCTATTCTTCTCTAAAACCTTGAGTAAACTTAAATTGTCTTTTAACTCCAGTAAAGTCCATGTCATAGACCTTCCATATACCCTTGATTTCCATGTTTTACAATCACTATATCTTTTTAGCATGATGTTTACAACTTAACTTGGAGATTGTTGATTCAAGAGGAGATATGAAAGGATAGACATGGAATCAAGCTTTGGAATTTTGTGCTTTCAACATGCCTCATTGCAAAGTGCCTTGGAAGCTTGAAGATCAATTGATTCATGTAAAAGGGAAGATGTGTTATCTGATAATACAATGTGCATATCATGCATAATCATTCATTTAGGATTGTTAGAATGAAGACCAATTCAAAAGCATTTAACAAATAAGGCAAATTAAAATCAAGTTTTTGGAAAAATGAAGTTTTCCTGCTTTAATCGATTACAGATATGTTGACATTGATTATTTTGTTCTTCGTGCCTTCTGGAAAACAAACCAAGAACAATGTAATCGATTACATATCGAATTAATCGATTACCTAGGCTAAAATTGAAATATCATACTGTCTGTCTTAATCGATTACAGAAGTTCGTAATCGATTACATATCGTTTTAATCGATTACATAGTACATTTGAAAATATTGGTCTGTCTGTCTTAATTGATTACCAAATTTAGTAATCGATTACTCAGTGCATTTGGAAAATCATGAGTGTCTGGTTTAATCGATTACGTAACGGAATAATCGATTACAATGTTAATGGCTCAAACCCAAAACGCATCATAAACACTTTAATCGATTACATTCTTGAATTAATCAATTACATATTGTTGTGCGATTTATGCGAATGTATATACGGCAAGTGCACCGATCGTTAACAAGTAATAAAGTAGGTAAGTGAGTTATCGTCTCCACAGGGATTGGGGTAATTTTCACAATAATATTAATTCTAAATGATTGGAATTAAAAACAGAAAAATAAAGAACAAAGAAGTAATTGTTGAATTGTGGTGATTGATTGAATAGAA
>PYAF01000329.1:2811110-2828715 GCA_007407185.1 Glycine tomentella
TTTTAAATGCCTTACTAGTTAATTGCTTTTACTTAGACCATCAATCTAACAATCCTAGATGAATGATTATGTATGCAATGCTCAATGGATTATCAGATTACTCAACTTCCCTTTTACATAAATCAAATTGATCATCCAAAGCTTCTTTGATACACTTGCAATGAGGCATGTTGAAAGCACAAAACCACCAAGCTTGAACCTTGTCCATTTATGCATTAGCTCCTCTTTGAATCAACAATCTCCCTCTTTTTGGCTTTAAACATGCCAAATCTTCAATTTGATTAAGCACAGTTGCATGGAGATTAATTGAGGTTTTCATTGATGAACTTCAAGCTTAAGAATCCTGAAAAATTTCAAATGCCTTTTGCCAAGAAACAAGTGTTACAGCATATGTGATTCATGAAACTTCAATTAAGCTTTATACCATTCCATTAAGTTCCTTTTTACACCTTAACTCCCCCTAAATTCCAGCATACATTCAAATCAAATTTTGGGCAAAAAATTGAACAGAAAACAGGGGCAAACAAAGTACTTTTAAATTCACTCCCCCTTAATCAATTCTCCCCCTATTTGGCTTGTTAAAAGTCAAAAACAATGTAAGCACAACGGATATTGAACTGGAATTGCATAATTTATTGAAATGGTTGAAATAGAAGGCAGTACATAAGGAATAGAAAAGCATTAGTTAAAGAAACATAACATATTGCAGCATTACATTAATAAAAACTAAAATAAGCAAACATAGGCTAAATCTAATCAATCCTAGAATTCAGCAGAGGCTCTATCATCCATGTTAGCCTCAATTGAATCAAGCCTTTCTCTAATTTCTTTTAAGGCTTCATGGGTTTCAGCCTTGAAGTCTTCTTGGAGCTTCAGCATGAAGTCCATCTTTTGAATCATCAATGATTCAAAGTCTATGAAGGCTTGCTGTGTAGGTTGTTGTTGCTGTGGTTGCTGTTGTTATTCATCTGAATCAGCAACCATTTCCCCTTGTTTAGCAGCTTCAATTTGGGTTGCCATCACCCACCCATTGGGTGTCTTCCTCATACCCATTTTGGTCAAGTGCTTCTCCTTGATTTGGCTGTTGTAGGAGTTTGTATTGTCTACTACTTCATTTTCAACGTCAATGTTGAAATGATCAATCAGCCTAGAGACAAAGACTGGATATGGGAAAGGATAATTTGATGTGTTGCAAACACATCTTAGTTTTAGGTTAGTTTTAGGCATTAATTTAGTTAAATAATTAGTAAAATAGTTTAGAATTAGTTAGATTTATCATATTATTGTTTTTAAACTCATTTCAATACCATTTGAGCATTTTCAGGCCAAAAAGAGGAATTCAAAGCAAGGAAAAAAAAGAAAACAAGAAATCAAGTCTCGCGCGGATCACGCCGGCAATCGCGCGGATAGCGCCAAGTGCAGGATAGAAGGTCTCATATTCGAAGGATCCACGCGATCAGCGTGGAAATCCACGCGATCAGTGAGATAGCCGCAAGCATGGCGCTAGTCACGCCAGAATCACACTGTCCGCGCCAAGAACAACAAGTCAGATCATTCAACTCGAATAACTCGCGCGGATCGCGCCAAGCTCGCGCTACCAGTGCGAGAAGGCCTGCACCAAACCTGAAGACTCGAACACTCCATGCAGTTAGCGTGGAATGTCATGCTACCAGCGCCAAGCATTCGAAAGGCCCGCGCGGATCACGTGGGATCGCGCGCGGATCGCGCCAGATTGATTTGTTGCCTTAATTAATATTTATTTCGAATTTGGCACAGGTTTTAGGCTTTCTTACCTTAATTAAATTATTCTATAAATATGAAGCCTCTGATCAGACCTAAGTATCTTATATAATCCTCTGCATCCAGAATAGCCAAAGTATACATTGTCCATCCATTCTTCATCATCCAAAAACCCTAGGAATCAAGAATCAAAGTTAGTTTCTGTACAACAATGAATTATTCAACAGCTTTGGTGTTCTTGAGGCCTATGGCTGGCTAAACATTGTATTGTGGGAAGGCCATGAACTGATGAGAAATCCTCTGTAATTTGATTGGTATTGAATAATATGTTTTGATTGCTTTATTCTTTTCTGTTCTTAAATTCTATTCTTATTTGAATTTGATCACTTCAATTAAGTATTTAGAGTTAGGATTCGCAATGGGAACGTTGGGATTCTAATGTCTGACTTGTTAAGAATAACATTTATTCATCACCTAGGAATAGGGGTGCGTGAGTGCAGATTTTATAATATGAACTTTGAACGCTTAAACTGATAGATTTCACTAAGGAATTAGGTTTTTGATTCAGGTTAAAGGGTTAATTCACTAAGGAATTAGGGATTAACTAATATAGGAAAGGCTTATTTTCTGAACAATCATAACAGGAACCCACATGATATAGTCATTAATTGCTTAGTTTGACAGAACCGCTAAAGGTTTAGGGTTCTCGATCGAATTAAAGGGTTGAATCGCTAGTTATCTAGGATTTACGAATATAGGAGAGATTTATTATGTGTGTGCATTAAGTTGACAAAACAGTCAAGTGAAAGAGGAGGACTCAGAAGGGATCGTGCCTGACCACAATTATCATTCCATTGGTAATTTTACAACCCAATTTACTACATTATTTTCTGTTGATTTTGTTTTCACACAACTAAACCAATCAACAACACTTCTTTCTGCGTATTTTCTGTTTTATTTTCAATCACACTTGATTAATATTACTATTGAATTACCCCAATCCCTGTGGAGAACGATACTCACTTACCTGACTTTATTACTTGAAAACGATCGGTGCACTTGCTGTATTTATCGTCCATCAAGTTTTTGGCGCCGTTGCTGGGGATTGGCAAACGGATTCTACAGTAATTTTAAGCTTTTGTGATTGAAATTTTGTAACTAATCGCTTCTCCAAGTTTTTATGCGAGGTTCAGTTAGCTCTGAGGATTTGGAATTTGATCCAGAAATAGAGAGAACAATCCGAAGGAGACTAGCTAGGCAAAGAAGGAGAGAAGCTGAGAAATTCGACTTTGATTCGCTTCCAGAATTAGAGTCGGAAGAAGAAATGGCTGAAGAACAACCCAATTAGCCAAGACGGCGACCGGAAGATGAACTAATGGAGGATATTCTGGCTCCAATGTTCACAAGACCTAACTCCAGTATTGTGAGACCACCAATCCAAGCTAATCACTTTGACATAAATCCTTCATTGATAGCATTGGTGGAACGCAGTTAGTTTGGAGGGGATGATTCGGAAGACCCACATGACTTCATAGACAGATTCCTCAGAATCTGTGATACTATAAGACCCCAAGGGGTCTCAGACGATGCAGTAAGATTAAGCTTGTTTCCCTTTGCTGTGAAAGGACATGCTTTGAGATGGCTGAACCGTCAAACATCCAATAGCATCTCAACTTGGGAGGACTTAGTCTCAAGGTTCTTTGCTGAATACTTTTCTATGGACAAGTATAATCGTTTGGTGAATGAAATCACCAATTTTACTCAGAATGGAAGAGAATCCCTATGTGCTGCATGGAATAGATTTCAAGAGTTAATTAGGAGGTGTCCACAATATGATATGCCTGTAGGTAAGCAGGTACGTATATTCTTTAATGGTATGACTCCTGAAACTCGTATGATTGTTAATGTTGCAGCCGGAGGAACTATAAGATCCAAAATAGCAGCTCAAACATATGAGCTTATTAACTCTTTGGCTCGAAATGAAAATGAAAGTATGACACATCAGCCAAAGAGAGAACCAATTCAGCTTTCCACTAATGATGCAATGCTTGCGGAACAGAAAATTTTGGCACAACAACTTGCCAAATTAACCGAGAAGATTGATATATTGCAAGTTTCTGTAGCACAAGTGGCAGCTAGCCAACCACATATAGTCTGTGAGTATTGCCAAGGTGAGCATGAATCTAATGTTTGCCCAATTCTTGTTGGTGTTGACCCTGTGCAGGTAAACGGAGTTTGGAACGATCAAAGGCAACACCAACCATACCAGCAGCAGTCCTATCAACGGAACAACAATTATTCTGCTGGAAACAACTACCAAAGGAAGTTCCAAGGAGGTGGTTTGGATTACAAATCCAACAACTACTTGCAACCCCCTCCTATTCCCAACAAGGAACCCTCTGAACTTGAAAAGGTTATGTTGCAGCTGTCAAAAACAACAGCAGAGTTCATATCTGAAACAAGGGCTCATAGAACTAATCAAGATGCTTCCATTAGAAACTTGGAAAACCAAATTGGTCAGCTTGCAAAATAATTAGCTGAGAGACCGCAAGGCCAATTTCCAAGTGACACAATTGTGAACCCAAGAGAACATGCCAAAGCCATCACAACTAGAAGTGGTAAGGTGTTATATACTCCGGAAAAGCCTGAAGCAAGTAAGAAGGAAGCTGAGAAAAATTCTACAACAGCTGAAACATCAAGAGAGAAAGCTGCAGAAAATTTTGAAGAACAAAAATCTGCACCTCAGCCAAAGAAGTGGGACTTTTCTCGCTTTGAAAAGCCTCCTTATCCGGTGCAAACAAAGCAGCAATTGCAGAAGCAACAATTTGCCAGGTTCTTAGATATGTTTAAGAAATTGCATATTAATATACCATTTGCTGAGGCATTAGCCAATATGCCTAACTATGCAAAATTCATGAAAGAAATCTTATCTAAGAAACATAAGCTGAAAGATTGTGAAACCATAACACTCACTGAAGAGTGTAGTGCAATTACACAAAGGAAGCTTCCTCCTAAATTGAAAGATCCTGGAAGTTTTAACATCCCTATAGCCATAGGTAATATAAATGTAGGGAGAGCATTATGTGATTTAGGGGCTAGTATAAATTTGATGCCATTATCTATGTGTAAGTCCCTAGGTATTGCTGAACTTAAGCCTACTAGAGTATCCTTGCAATTAGCGAATAGGTCCATAAGAACACCCTCCGGGGTGATTGAGGATGTTTTAGTTAAGGTGGATAAATTTATATTTCCTGCTGACTTTATTGTGCTAGACATGGATGGGGAAAGTGAAATTCCCCTCCTTTTAGGAAGGTCTTTCCTAGCCACTGCTAGAGCCTTGATAGATGTTGAGCAAGGAAAACTGGAGTTGAGATTGAATGATGAATCTATTATGTTTAGCGTATTTGATGCAATGAAACATCCAGCTGATGAACATGATTGTTTCCGGCTAGATGTGTTGGATAATGTTGTTTGTGCAGGTATCACAACAAGCTTAAAAACATCTGAAATTGAGGACTTAATAAATATTTCTTCAGCATCCAATTATGCAGAAAAATGTGCAGCAGATACAGCACTAACAGCAACAACAAATTATACATCAGATTCAGCCAATATAGCAGCATTGCAGCAGAATTCAAAATCTACAGCAGCAGGGAATTATGCAGCAGAAGTTGGAAATGCATCAATTCAAAATGCAGCTGCAGTATTTTCTGCAGAATCTAACTTGACAGATGCAGACAAATCAGCGGAACTGATACTGGAAAAACTAGAGCAAAAGGAAGACGACATTCCAACCGGTGCTCCTAAAGTTGAATTGAAAGAATTACCTGAGCATTTGAAATATGTTTTCCTTGGAGAAAATGAAACTTATCCGGTCATAATCAACAAAGGGCTGGATTGGCATGAAGAGCAGAAACTTCTAAAGGTACTCAAGGAACATAAGTCAGCTATTGGCTGGTCTATTTCAGACCTCAAAGGTATAAATCCTTCCTTTTGTACTCATAAAATTTTGATGGAAAGTGATGTTAAACCTGTAAGGCAGCCACAAAGAAGGCTTAATCCCATAATGAAGGAAGTGGTAAGAAAAGAAGTTGTTAAGCTTTTAGATGCGGGCATGATTTATCCAATTTCAGACACACCATGGGTAAGTCCAGTCCAAACTGTGCCAAAGAAGGGAGGTATGGCAGTCATTCAAAATGACAACAATGACTTGATTCCCTCAAGAACCATCACGGGTTGGAGAATGTGTGTTGACTATAGAAGACTTAACGACGCAACTAGAAAAGATCACTTTCCACTTCCATTCATGGACCAAATGCTTGAACGATTGGCTGGTCATGACTACTATTGTTTCCTTGATGGTTACTCAGGGTATAACCAAATCCTAGTAGCACCGGAAGATCAGGAAAGACAGCCTTCACTTGTCTATTCGGGGTGTTTGCCTACCGAAGAATGCCATTTGGTTTGTGTAATGCACCTGCCACCTTCCAGAGATGCATGTTGTCAATTTTCTCTGACATGGTAGAAAGAGGGCTTAAGGTATTCATGGATGATTTTTCTGTTTTTGGCCCTTGTTTTAATTCATGTTTAACTAATTTAGCTAAAGTTCTTAAAAGATGTCAAGAAACTAATTTGGTTTTAAACTGGGAAAAATGCCATTTCATGGTAAGGGAAGGCATAGTGTTAGGCCACAAAATATCTGAAATGGGAATAGAGGTAGATCGAGCTAAGCTTTTATTGATTGAGAAATTACCTCCTCCTATTAATGTAAGTGGTGTTCGCAGCTTTTTAGGACATGCAGGTTTTTACCGGAGATTCATCAAGGATTTCTCCAAGATAGCAAAGCCATTAAGCCAGCTGCTGGAAAAAGAAACTGAGTTTGTATTCGATGATGCTTGTCTTAGTGCATTTAATACCTTGAATCAAAAACTCACCACTGCACCTGTTTTAATTGCTCCGGATTGGAGTTTACCGTTTGAATTAATGTGTGATGCTAGCGATTATGCAGTAGGTGCAATATTAGGACAGAGGAAAGAAAAGCGTTTGCACGTGATTTATTATGCTAGTAAAATCTTAAATGAGGCACAAGTAAATTATGCCACAACTGAGAAAGAGATGCTAGCTGTTATATATGCCTTGGATAAATTTAGATCGTGTTTAGTAGGATCTAAGGTGATTGTTTATACTGACCATGCAGCCCTTAAATTTTTGCTGCATAAACAAGATGCAAAACCTCGTTTGCTGCGGTGGATGTTGTTGTTGCAGGAATTTGATCTTGAAATAAGGGACAAAGCTAGAGTAGAGAACAAGGTTGCATACCATTTGTCTAGAATTCAAGAAAAGAACTTACAAGATGGACCGGAAGTGGAAATAAATGAATATTTTCCTGATGAACAAGTGTTTGCTGTAAACACCAGCCCATGGTTTGCTAGCATGGCTAATTACAAAGATGCTAAAATTATGCCTGAAGAATTCAATTGGCAGCAAAGGAAGAAATTTCTGCATGATTTAAAGAGGTACTTCTGGGATAACTCTTATCTATATTTTCAATGCATTGACAATGTTATCCGTAGATGTATAGCTGAACATGATGTGCTGGATATTCTGTGGCACTGTCATTCCTCCAACTATGGAGGACATTTTGGAGCAAACCGGACTGCACAAAAAGTGCTTCAATGTGGCTACTATTGGCCAACACTATTCAAGGATGCAAAGAACTTTGTGATGCAATGCGATAATTGCCAAAGAACGGGTAATGTGTCTCGAAGAGATGAGATGCCACTCAACAACATCCAAGAGGTTGAGCTATTTGATGTGTGGGGCATTGACTTCATGGGACCTTTCCTTAAGTCATTCTCCAACCAATACATCTTGGTTGCTGTGGACTATGTTTCCAAGTGGGTTGAAGCAGCTGCTTTGCCCACCAATGATGCCAAGGTGGTGGTCTGATTCTTAAGAAAGAATATCTTCACAAGATTTGGGGTGCCAAGAGCCATCATAAGTGATGGAGGAACTCATTTCTGCAACAAGCAATTTGACAGTTTGTTGGCGAAATATGGAGTCAAACACAAAGTAGCAACCCCATACCACCCTCAAACAAGTGGCCAAGTAGAGATTTCCAACCGTGAATTGAAGCGAATACTTGAGAAGACAGTTGGAACATCAAGGAAAGATTGGTCCAAGAAGTTAGATGATGCTTTGTGGGTATACGGGACCACATTTAAGACACCCATAGGTATGTCCCCTTTTCAGCTTGTCTATGGTAAGGCTTGTCATTTACCTATTGAACTTGAACACAAAGCACTTTGGGCAACCAAGTTTTTAAATTTTGAACTAATCAAAGCTAATGAAAAGAGGTTGCTACAGTTAAATGAATTAGATGAGTTCAGGTTAACCGCTTATTAGAATGCCCGAATCTACAAGGAAAAGACAAAGAAGTGGCATGACAACCAAATCCGACATAAGGAGTTTATTCCTGGCCAACAAGTGCTGCTCTACAATTCTCGCTTGCGGCTTTTTCCAGGTAAATTAAAGTCCCGTTGGTCTGGACCGTTCCTTGTTCGAGAAGTTTTTCCCTATGGCACCGTGGCAATCTCACCTTTGGATAGTGACCGAGCTTTCAAGGTAAATGGTTATCGTTTAAAACACTATTTTGAAGGAGAAGTGGACAGAACTTCAGCTTCTGTTCCACTCAAGGCCACTGAGATCTAAATGTCGGTAAGCGTCTAGCTTAAGACGTTAAACGAGCACAATGGTAATGTATATAACAGCTGTTTTAAGTTTGTTTGAATTCTGTTTAAGATTTTTAGCGGTAGATTTAGTAATCTGCATTGTTTCTCTGCATATAGTCATAATAGTCACTTAGGTTCATGCATTGGTAATTAGGTCTTTTATTTAATTCAAACTTGATAGCTTAGGTTCATTATTTCACATGATTTAATTATAGTTCAATTAGGTAACATTAGACTTAAGGCAACACAATTAAAAGCCAAATTAAAAGCTAAAATAAGGCTAAGCAGAAGTGTGGCGCGACCCGTGCCAGTAACGGCGCTAATCGCGCCAGAGACTCGACCAGATCAGGCTATCAGCGTGAGACCCAGCGCCAACCGTGTGGGATGCTCAAAAACCTAGATTCGGATCTGCATAATTTCACGCTACTCGCGTGAGAGTCGCGCGACCCGCGTCAACAATTCGAACCCAAGACCTGAAATTCAAGGTTCCAAGCTAATAGGGCGGACATTAGCGCGACCAGCGCGAAGCTTTCGAGCCATAAGTCCAACTTTCCAAATTCCACGTCACTCGCGTAGCCGGTGGCGCGATCAACGCCAGTCATTCGAGGCCAAGGGTCCAGCCAGTGCCATTTCACGCGGATAGCGCGAGTATCCGCGCTGACCGTGCGAATTATTCGAGTCAGAGGGACGTTTCAGTTCCTATTCACGCTATCCGCGTGACGTGCCGCGCTAGTCGCGTGATCAATTCGAGCCAAAAAGCCTATTCGGTACTGATGGCGCGATTTGCGCCAGCTTTCGCGCGATCCGCACGGCGTCGCGGAATCAGTTTTTTTTATTTTAAATCTTCTTTTCGCGCTTCACTCCCCACTCCCTACAATTCCTCCACCATTTCCGCCCAGACACCAGCACTGCTTTAAACCTCCATTAACTACCCTCTCAACCTAAATCTCTCTTTAAAAGCCCGTCCATCCTTCATTCTGTTCACACTCACTCTTTCCCTTCTCTGTTCACATTTTCCTCTTCACCATTTTTGCTCTCAAGGATTCCACCAACATTTGCTTCTTAGGACTAACAAAGTTTGATACAATGGCTGGAGATAAAGTAAGTTTTCACACATTATATGCTTGTAATGCAATAATAGGATAATCATAGACTGCAAATTATCAATGCTTCATGTTGAACCCTTCTCATCCAATTCTGATAAAATGCTAGAAAAACCATAGGGTAGAAAATTAATTTTGTTATCTTGTGATTACCTGCTATTGGTTTTGGTCAATTTGGGAGTTTGGTATGACCCAAATAGGCATAGTGCGTTGTTTTGATTCTATGTCCATTACCTGTTTGTTAAAATGCTTGACTTAGGAATTGAAAAGCATTGCGCCAACGAAGATTCTATATGCATAAAGCCTCAATCTAATGAGAAATATGATGAACTGCGTTTGTTGAATAAAATGATATGATGAGAATAGGATTTAAGTGCAGTGGTTTGACCTCGTATATGTACTTTAAGTGCTAACTTTTGTTAAAGTCACCCTATCACATAGTGCACAAGATGATTGTTACATGCTTTGGTGTGTTCTGCTAACACTTTTATGACCATGGATCTTATTGATTTTCATGATGGGCTATAATCATAGTTCCCTTGGTGTGCCTGAATGGTCTTAAGAATTGAACAGTGATATGAATTAAATAATTGCTTTGTGAATAAATTGAGTACATTAGGCTTTGCAGTTGTTAACTTGAATATATGACTCGAATTATGCCTAGCCTAACTACATAACTAAGATTATTATGATATGCATTAAGCCATTCAATAAAGTTGAATATTTAGTTGCATAAGGCTTAGTTGTATTGACACACAATTGTGAAGGGTTAACCATGAATTGTACTTAGCATAATGACTTTAATTGAAAACCAAGACCCTAATTGGTGTGTGCTAATTTGATTATCCCAAGATATTCAGAATTAAGGGAAACATTGAAATATGAATTGTTATGGATTCTATAGGATAACCATATGCAGTTTTTATTTGGTATAATAATGAAATGTTGGTAAGGCACGGATTGAAGATGTTATTAAACCAACCTAATTGAAACATAGCCAGGACTTAAATCTGGGAGTCAAAGTGGGAATGTGAAATTACTTGAACTGATATTGGTGCTGTGATAGTATGCTATTCTAATTGATGATTCAATTACATATTAACTAAATGCGACTGCTAAATATTACCATTGCTGAAAGATCAAGGTTGGAGCTGAACACGAAATTGTTTTGTGAATAAATTTGGTTTAAAAATGGGAATCCGAATGCTTTGAACTGTGTTAGTACTGCTCATATGATTTATCTATTATGATTGAAACAAATGATAATATGGTGGATGAAAGTGTGCTTTTCTTAATTAGGCTATTACACTGAGTGTTCTTTACCCAAGGTATAAAATCTGGGAATTGTTTTTGGGCTGATATTGAACACAACACAGTGACTTGATGTTTAATGCCCACATTTGATACTAAACTATCATGCTTGACCTATATTTGTGACACTTAAGATCAAATAAATTAGGAGTAGACTTACATGCACTGTTTGGATCCTGAATATTGATATGACTAAAATGCTTAAATCTGGGAATTCCAATTGATGCTACTTGAGGAACTATACTTGTCATTGGTACTTATTGCTTGTATGTGAGTTTAATTATTCTCACAGGTACTTTAAATGATCAATCAAAACCTTGAGCTTCATTTCACTCTGTTAGTGTGTGTTTGATCTAGATTGATGAAAGAAACAAATCTGGGAATTGCTATAACTAAGCCCAGAATAAGACTAGACTCGTTCTGACTCTGCATATGTGACTGAATTAATTGCTTATAGATGCAATGAATGTCATTTCTTGCATTGAACTACACTGCTGAAAACAAGAATAAGACTATGATTAAATCACATTCACAAGTGATGCTCCTATTTTCTTCTGCTTGTACATGAACTGCAGTGAACCACTTGAACTTTACTTTGAGTTATAAACAGATTTCTCTGTGCTAAAAAGATCTTAGTAACTTGAAATTTCTAGAAACAAGATTACACTGTTACATATTGATCATTTTGAGTTTTTTTCAGTGCTTGCGAATTTATCGAAATGTACAGGATGCATGATTAAGCAAATCACTCACTGATACCCAATATCTTAATTTGCTTATTGAGTGTGATTGTGCTTTATATTATTATTATTGTTGATCTGACCTATTAAGGAAATAAATCTGGGAATCGACAATTGCTTAACTATACATCTATGTTTGAATTTTTCTGAATTTCAGGGAAAACAGATAGCTAAGGGCAAGAAGAAAGCCACAGCTGAAGGAGGAAAGAAGCGAGCTAGAATTGCAGATTTTCATGAGCTTCGCTTCCGCATAGCTGAATGCCAAGAGAAGTTCGATAAATGGTACCTCCCAAAGAAGATAATATTAGAGAAGACAATTTTATGGGATACACTACCAGAGGACGATCCAGCTAGGGCAGTCATCCTCAGACGACAGTGGCAGCGTCTCGTGAGTTTTCCAGAGCCGAGCTCCAGCATAATCCTGAAGGAGTTCCTGGCTAACGTCGATCACGATACTGTTATAGGACTAAGATGTCCTGGGTGAGGGGTGTCCGGGTCTCTTTTGATGACCGAGCCATAGAGCGTATCTTGGACACCCACTATGACCCCTTCGATGAATGCGATTTTCTCCAGCTTTTCCTTCGCATGCAGCCTGATGCATTGACGAAGATGTACCGGGACGATGTTCCCCAGCTCGCCACCACCATCCGCAGGGCCATCACAGGCCTCTACACAGCATGGAAGCCCAAATATGGGCTAGACTATATACCAGAGAAGATGCGGAAGCATGATTTGGTGGGCGACGCTTTATTCTGGCACCAGTTTATTAACCACACCGTCATACCTTCTACTAATATGACGGATGTGAATGTAGAGAGAGCCATTCTACTCTATACCCTCCGTGGTGAGGGTAATCTTCTTATCTCTTCTATCCTATCTGATAAGATTATGCATATGATCAGGGATGCTAGCAGCAAGTCCTGGCTAGCTCACTCTTCCCTGATTCTTCACTTGTGTCGACACGCGGGAGTACCCATAGATGATGACGAGCCCATGGTCGTTCCGATATCTTCACTGATGAGCTACAAGACTTATTTGGACGCCATGGCCTCCGCCACAGATGAGCAGGTCCTTAGAGCTTCTAAGCTCAAACCTGAGGAGATCGCCACCCGCAGTCCCAGAGATTTACCACCACCGGAGATCCCAGCACCCGTCCCACAGCCAGCAGATGCACCACATTCACCACCCACACAAGTAGCACCACCAATCTCAGCCCCTACTCCTGACCATGAGCCACTTTTCACAGATTCTCCCACTTATCTAGCTTTCCAGGAGTATGTGAGGACTCAGCTAGCCCAGCAGACCAGTATGGTAGGAGCCATTTGCAGACATTTGGGCATATCTCCAGTTGAGTACCAGCTTCTACCACCACCAGTTCCAGCTTCCACCGCTCCTACACCATCAGACACCACACATGCAGCAGCTACCGAGCTTACTAAGCCTATACAGACTTCAGATCCTCCAGCTACAGAGATACCTACTCAGGAGCCTACACCACAGACTATAGAGGCTGCCGTGATTTCTGTGATTGTAGAGAGTAGGGAGGAGTGACCAGGACAATTTTTATTTTTCTGTTTCAGTTTTATGTTATTGTTCTGTTTCTGGTTTTTAGTTTAGTTTAGATTCTGCGCTGCATTACATTATACACACTTTTATAGTTCTGCACTTTATATATATGATTCAGTTTATGTTTTATACATTCCAAATAACACACTGTTTAGATCAATCTGAATTGAATGCGATTTTCCGAATAATGCTCAAATTTTCCAAACGCTATGACCTTGTTTGTGGTTGCTGGGGACAACAACATATAAATCTGGGAATGGTTATGCATTATTTCGCAAATCACAATCAAGAAACAAATGACGTCTAACAGAACCTTTTCAAATTTTTCTAAAAATAAGCAGCACACAAAAAATTTTCAGAATTAAAAGCGAATGAACACAGTAATGGACAGATTTCTGGACGAAACTTGATGAAATGAAACATAGCATGAATTGCATGATGCATGAATCGAAATTGATTGTTGGTATGTGAAATTCATGTTGAAGTTGAAATGATGCTTGATATGCAGTCAGATGAGATTGACTTGAGTGGAACACCTGTTAGGAATTGAGCCAAACAGCGGTAATGTTTTCTTTCCGAGAGACTCCAATTTCATTGTACTCTAGAACTTGAATTGTTTCTCTGGATGCAGATGTGACTTGATATGATTAAGGCACGTTTTTCTTCTGAAACTAAGGCCAAAAATGACTTACCATTCAATCAATTTTCCAATTGCACCTTATTTTGAGCCTAAGCCTTTCATTTCAAAATGTCCCAAATCAAAAGCTATATCCAAATGACTAATTCCCTGAGGCTAGAGAAGGTTAAATTAAGTCTACAACAGTGGAAGAACAAGGAATGATCCATCAAAGTATCAAGAAGCACAAGTGAATCCAATTGGTATGAAGAAAAAGAATGAACAAGAATGATCAAGAAGTCCATTGGTTGGAAAATTGTGAAGCTGCAGAAATTTAATATTGTTATGTTTATGTTTACTGTAATCTTATTATTTTACAATATTCAAAAAAAAATAAAAAATAAAAAATATCCAAAAGTAAAAAAAAGAGTTTATTATTCAGTTTTACATTAGAATAAATGTTGAATAAAGTACCAGATTTTGACACAGAAGATAAGAAGCATGTTGTGGACTTAAGGGACTGGATCTAGCCTCTCATTGAGCTACTATTCCCAAATGTATCCTACCCTTAGCCCAGCCACATTACAAGCCGGAAAGACCTTTTGATCAAGTCATATTTTGCAATTATTGAGAATATTTTCAAGCTTATGGTAGTGTTGTGATTTTGTTGAGTAAAAGAGTGATTATAGCCTTAAACACTTGAGTGGATGAGTGATTAAACATATTTCTGTGAGAAAAGGTTCAAGTATTTTCTTCAATTGACAACATTGAAAGTACCATGGCTAGCTTTGAATTGAATTGATCATACATAGCATGATTATTCTAGGATTGTAACTTGTGGTTTGTGTTTATTGATTCTTGCTAAATCTTGAAATTCTCTCTGTTGCTGAGGACAACAACTTTCAAATCTGGGAATTGTTTGATGTGTTGTAAACACATCTTAGTTTTAGGTTAGTTTTAGGCATTAATTTAGTTAAATAATTAGTAAAATAGTTTAGAATTAGTTAGATTTATCATATTATTGTTTTTAAACTCATTTCAATACCATTTGAGCATTTTAAAGCCAAAAAGAGGAATTCAAAGCAAGGAAAAAAAAGAAAACAAGAAATCAAGTCTCGCGTGGATCGCGCCGGCAATCGCGCGGATAGCGCCAAGTGCAGGATAGAAGGTCTCATACTCGAAGGATCCACGCGATCAGCGTGAGATAGCCGTAAGCATGGCGCTAGTCGCGCCAGAATCGCACTGTCCGCGCCAAGAACCACAAGTCAGATCATTCAACTCGAATAAATCGCACAGATCGCGCCAAGCTCGCGCTACCAGTGCGAGAAGCCCTGCACCAAACCTGAAGACTCGAACACTCCACGCAGTTAGCGTGGAATGTCATGCTACCAGCGCCAAGCATTCGAAAGGCCCGCGCGGATTGCGCCGGATTGATTTGTTGCCTTAATTAAAATATTTATTTCGAATTTGGCACAGGTTTTAGGCTTTCTTACCTTAATTAAATTATTCTATAAATATGAAGCCTCTGATCAGACCTAAGTATCTTATATAATCCTCTGCATCCAGAATAGCCAAAGTATACATTGTCCATCCATTCTTCATCATCCAAAAACCCTAGGAATCAAGAATCAAAGTTAGTTTCTGTACAACAATGAATTATTCAACAGCTTTGGTGTTCTTGAGGCCTATGGCTGGCTAAACATTGTATTGTGGGAAGGCCATGAACTGATGAGAAATCCTCTGTAATTTGACTGGTATTGAATAATATGTTTTGATTGCTTTATTCTTTTCTGTTCTTAAATTCTATTCTTATTTGAATTTGATCACTTCAATTAAGTATTTAGAGTTAGGATTCGCAATGGGAACGTTGGGATTCTAATGTCTGACTTGTTAAGAATAACATTTATTCATCACCTCGGAATAGGGGTGCGTGAGTGCAGATTTTATAATATGACCTTTGAATGCTTAAACTGATAGATTTCACTAAGGAATTAGGTTTTCGATTCAGGTTAAAGGGTTAATTCACTAAGGAATTAGGGATTAACTAATATAGGAAAGGCTTATTTTCTGAACAATCATAACAGGAACCCACATGATATAGTCATTAATTGCTTAGTTTGACAGAATCGCTAAAGGTTTAGGGTTCTCGATCGAATTAAAGGGTTGAATCGCTAGTTATCTAGGATTTACGAATATATGAGAGATTTATTATGTGTGTACATTAAGTTGACAAAACAGTCAAGTGAAAGAGGAGGACTCAGAAGGGATCGTGCCTGACCACAATTATCATTCCATTGGTAATTTTACAACCCAATTTACTGCATTATTTTCTGTTGATTTTGTTTTCACACAACTAAACCAATCAACAACACTTCTTTCTGCGTATTTTCTGTTTTATTTTCAATCACACTTGATTAATATTACTATTGAATTACCCCAATCCCTGTGGAGAACGATACTCACTTACCTGACTTTATTACTTGAAAACGATCGGTGCACTTGCCGTATTTATCGTCCATCATAATTCACTAACCTTTTTGATTTAAGCATGATCTCTTCAAAGATAAGAGCGCAGTTCATGGGTATATGATGCTTCAAGCCATACACCAACTGAAGATCCTCATCAGTTGTCTGGGCATGATTGGTTGCCCTTGATGTGATAATGTAGGTGATCAAATAATGCAGCATCTTATCCTTAGCAGTCATAGGACCTGTACCAAGCCTGGTCCTCAGCCTCATGTGAGGATCATGAAGCATGCCTCTACAGGTATCCATTTTGCTATAGCCTTCTGGTTCTTCATCAAACCTTCGGGCTCCCTCACAGGCTACTCCAGCCACTGCTTCCCAGATGCCAGGGGTTATATGCATGGTTACACCCTTGACTTTAGACCTCATGTCACCCTGCATTGAACCCTTTAAGTAGGTGTAAAAGACCTTTACTAAGTCAGGGTAGAAAGTACCCTTCATTTTTAAGAATCTCCTAAGACTTTGGGATTCTAACAAGGCTGGAAATTGGAATCCTTGCCTTATGAACAAATCAAGTTCAATGTATTTGGGAGAGGCCACTGGTTTTGTGGCATTGAACTGCAAGTAATTCATCTTATCGGTCTCACTAGAGAACCATAAATCTAACCTATTTGCTGGTTGAGGGGCAGGGGGATTAGAAGAGGATTCCCCAGCTTTTCTTTTAGAAGTTTTGACTCTTTTGGGTGTAGGGTTGGACATGATTACAGTAAGAGAATTGAGACACAGACTTAAGACACAAACAGAGCTAAGAAATGACAGAAAAATGCAGAAGAGGGAAGTAGACAAAGTGCATATTTTCAAGGGCTTGTAATGTGGTATTTATAGGCACAAATCAGTCACTTAACATCCATAATTTCAAAAATATAGTTGTTGGTGACAGTTTAATGACATTGGTTGCATAATAAAACTGATTGGGTGTTGATTCAAGTGAAGCCAAGCATCAAGGAATGAAGATCAAGCTTCAGGTTTTGGACTTTTAAACATGCTCAAAGGAAATGTTCAAAGGAAAGCTTGAAGAATCAATTTGATAAACTGTAAAAGGAAGTATATGATCTGATAATCCAAGTGTGCATATCATGCATCAATCATTCATTTAGGATCATTGGATTAATTGATTAAGTAAAAGCAATTAATTAGAAAGGCACTTAGGAAGTAAAGTTTTTGGAAAAATAAAGTTACATAATTAATAATCGATTACAAGAATAGTGACATCGATTATTTTGTTCTTAGTGCCCTTTAGAAAAACAAAGTATGATCATTGTAATCGATTAC
>PYAF01000329.1:2838891-2877185 GCA_007407185.1 Glycine tomentella
CACTTGGACTCTGTTTTTGAAATCCAAGAGTGATGCTTTCCTTGCTTTTAGAAAAATGGCCAAGCTTACTCAAAATGAGAAAGGTTGTAAAATTGTCTCTATAAGAAGTGATCATGGTGGTGAATTCCAAAATGAACATTTTGAAAAATTCTGTGAGGAAAATGGAATTAATCACAATTTTTCAGCTCCAAGAACACCCTAACAAAATGGTGTTGTGGAGAGGAAAAATAGATCTCTTGAGGAAGGAGCTAGAACACTTCTTAATGAGTCAAATTTGCCTAAGTATTTTTGGGCTGATGTTATAAGCACTGTGTGTTATACTTTGAATAGATTACTTATAAGGCCTATTTTAAAGAAAACTCCTTATGAGCTATACAAAGGAAGAAAGCCCAACATTTCTCATTTAAGAGTATTTGGCAGTAAGTGTTTTGTATTGAACAATGGGAAAGAATCACTTGGAAAATTTGATGCTAAGGCAGATGAAGCAATTTTCCTTGGATATTCATTACATAGCAAGGCATATAGAGTATTTAATAAAAGAACAATGTGCATTAAAGAATCTGTACATATGATTTGTAATGAAACTAATCCCTCTAAGGAGGAAAAAGAGATTGATGGTGATGCAGGACAGTTGGAAGAATTTATTGAAATGAACAAATCCTCAACCAAAAATGAAGAACCAAGTGCTGAAGCAAAACCCACAACTCTTATTCAAATGCCTAAAGACTGGAGAACAACAAGAGATTTATCACTTGACAACATCATAGGTGAAGTTTCAAAGGGAGTATCTACTAGATCTTCATTAAAGAACCTATGCTGTGATATGGCTTTTGTTTCTCAAATTGAACCTAAGAACATTGATCAAGCCTTGAATGATGAACATTGGATGCATGTCATGCATGATGAGCTCAATCAGTTTAAGAGGAATGAAGTTTGGGAACTTGTTCCTAGACCTTCATCTCTTAAACCCATTGGCACAAAATGGATTTTTAGAAATAAACTTGATGAGAGTGGAATCATAGTCAGAAATAAAGCTAGATTGGTGACTAAAGGCTATAACCAAGAAGAAGGCATAGACTATGAAGAAACTTTTGCTCCAGTTGCAAGATTGGAAGCAATCAGGTTATTACTTTCATATGCATGTCTCATGGGTTTCAAACTTTTTCAAATGGATGTTAAAAGTGCATTTTTGAATGGATACATTGAGGAGGACATATATGTTGAACAACTTCCTGGTTTTACTGATTTCAAACATTCAAACTATGTTTATAAACTGAAAAAGGCACTTTATGGTTTGAAACAAGCTCCTAGACAATGAAAGGTTAAGCAAATTTCTGCTTGAACAATCTTTTACAAGGGGCAATGTTGATAAAACCTTGTTTATCAAAAGGCATGACAATGATTTCTTATTGGTTCAGGTTTATGTGGATGATATAATTTTTGGTTCTACTAATCACTTGTTGTGTAAGGATTTTTCATCAGCTATGCAGAAAGAATTTAAGATGTCAATGATGGGTGAACTAACATTCTTCCTTGGACTTCAAATAAAGCAAATGAAGAATGGAACCTTTCTCAATCAATCCAAGTATTGTCTAGAAATCATCAAAATATTTGAGATAGAGAAAAGCAAGGATGCTGCAACTCCCATGGCTACATCAACATATCTTGATTCAAATGAAAGTGGAAAGAAAGTTGATGAGTCTAAGTTCAAAGGAATGATTGGATCCTTGCTCTATTTGACAGCTAGTAGACCTGATATAATGCTTAGTGTTTGCTTATGTGCAAGATATCAAGCAAATCCCAAAGAGTCTCATCTTACTGCTGTCAAAAGGATCCTCAAATATCTCAAAGCTACACCCAGAGTTGGTCTTTGGTATCCTAAAGGTGTTTTTATCAATATTATTGGATATTCTGATTCTGATTTTGCAAGTTGCAAATTAGATAGAAAAAGCACAAGTGGCACTTGTCATCTTCTAGGAAGTTCATTAATCTCATGGCATTACAAGAAACAATCTTGTGTTGCATTATCTACTGCTGAAGCTGAGTACATCTCAGCTGGAAGTTGTTGTGCACAAAGCTTGTGGCTAAAACAACAAATGCAAGATTATGGAGTAGAACTGAATGAAATTCCTCTGCTATGTGACAATACAAGTGCAATAAACATATCAAAGAATCCAATAATGCACTCAAAGACAAAGCATATTGAGATCAGACATCATTTCCTCAGGGATCAGGTTCAAAAATGTAACATAAAGGTAGAATTTACTGACACCAATAACCAACTTGATGATATTTTCACAAAACCATTATCAAGGGATAGATTTTATACACTTAGAAACATGCTAGGTATTCTTGATGAAAGTAACATTTGCTAGCTTGTTTAATATGTGTTTTGTGTGATGAATTAAAGCTAAAATGTTGCAAGTATGTATGATTGCTTAGAACCTTGCAAAAAAGCTTCTAAATGCTCTGTATCTGATAAACTGAATGTAATAATCGATTACACCACGGGTTAATCGATTAAAATCATTAAAAATCACATTCAGAGTGAAAATAGTGCTCATGTAATCGATTAAATACATATGGTAATCGATTATTCTTCGTATTACCAGAATTCAACTATCTCTGGAATAATCGATTATACATCGGGATAATCTATTACACTAGTCAAAATTCTCTAAATAAATGCATGTCTCACTGGAATAATCGATTACTAAAGACTTGTAATCGATTACCTTCAACATTAGAAGTGATAGTCTCCCTGGAATAATCGATTACCACTCGGAATAATCGATTATTTATGCTCTGTTACCTGTATAATTCATAAAATTTATCAAATAATCGATTACTGTACGTTATAATCGATTACTGGTCGTCTTCAACCTCTGACAGAGAAAGAAATAATCGATTACTTAAAAGAAATAATCGATTACTGTGTTTTTTCATTGGCTCATTTGCTCTAGAATAATCGATTACTTAACGAAATAATTGATTATTCATGTTGTTGAACGTAATCTGATAGGTTTTTATGGGAAATTTAACTGCCCAATCTGTTTTAAAACGAACCCAATGTCATTAAATTGTCACCAACAGCTATATTTTTGAAATTTATGGACGTTTTGGGGTCTCTTTAGTGCCTATAAATAATGGATTACAAGCCTAAAAGTCCTTGCACCTTATCTACTTCTGTCTCTCTGCATTTTCTGTATTTTCAGTCTTGCTTGTGTCCAAACCTTCAACCTTTAATCATGTCTAACCCAACCCCTAAGAGAGTAAGGACATCCAAGAGAAAAGCTGGGGAATCTTCTTCAAATCCCTCTGTTCCCCAACCTGCAAATAGGCTTGATCTGTGGTTTTCCACAAAGGCTGATAAGATGAACTATCTTCAGTTCAATGCAACCAAGCCTACTGCTTCTCCCAAGTACCTTGAACTTGATTGGTTCATTAGGGAGGGATTCCAGTTTCCTGCCTTCCTTGAAGCCCAAGGGCTGAGAAGGTTCTTAGAAATGAAGGGTACCTTTTACCCTGATTTAGTTAAAGTCTTGTACACTTGCTTGAAAGGGTCAATGCAAGGGGACATGAAGTCCAAAGTAAAGGGTGTTGAGATGAGAATAACTCCAGACATTTGGGAATCTCTGGCTGGGGTGGTTTGTGAGGGTGTTAGAAGGTTTGATGAGGAACCTGAGGGTTATAGTAAGTTGGACACCGATAGAGAGATGCTTCATGATCCTCACATGAGGCTGAGGAATAGGCTGGGTACAGGATCTATGACTGCTAAGGATAGACTCCTACACTACATAATTACCTATGTCATAACTCCTAGGGCTACAAATCATGCCCAAGCAACTGATGAAGACCTCCAATTGGTCTATGGGCTGAAGAACAATATACCTATGAATTGGGTACTTATCTTTGAGGAAATCATGCTCAAATCCAAGAGGCTAGTGAACTACCCATTCCCATATCCTGTTTTTGTCTCTAGGCTGATTGATCACTTCAACATTGATGTTGAAAATGAAGTGATTGACAACACAAATTCCTCCAACAGTTTGATTAAAGGGAAACATCTTACTAAGATGGGGATGAGGAAGACACCCAATGGTTGGGTGATGGTAAATCAACAAGCTGCTGCTGCTGATGTGGAACAAGTGGTGGCTGATTCAGAAGAGGAAGAGCATCAACAACATCCACAGCCTGCCTATTCTGACTTTGAATCATTGATGATTCAAAAGATAGACAGCATGCTCACGCTTCAAGAGGATTTCAAGGCTGAGACTCATGAAGCTTTGGAAGAAATTAGGGAAAGACTTGATTCAATTGAGGCCAATCTGAATGATAATGCCTCTGTTGACTTTTAGGATTGTTTAGATTTCTTTTTGTTTGCTTGTATTTGTTTTTATTCAAGTTCTGTTTTAAGTTTGTTTAAAATTTCCTATGTACTGCCTCCTAAAAACTTATTTTCAATGGCAATTGCATTTTCTGTTCAATATCCGTTGTGCATATTTTATTTTTGACTTTTAACAAGCCAAACAGGGGGAGAAATGGGGAGATTGATTAAGAAGGAAAAGCACTATGTTTGCCCCTGTTTTTGATTCAGTTTTTTTGCCAAAAAGTTGAAATGAATGACTGCTGGAATTTAGGGGGAGTAACTACATAAAATGGAAACTAACAAAGTTTATATAATGCCTAATTGAATGATTCATGAATCACAAATGCTTTAACACTTGTATCTTGGCAAAGGCAATTTAATACAGGTTTTTAAAAGCTTGAAGTTCATCTGCTGAATACTCAAATAATCTCCAAGTCCCAGTGCTTAATCAACTTAAAGATTTGGCATGTTTAAAGCCAAAAAGGGGGAGATTGTTGATTCAAGAGGAGATATGAAAGGATAGACATGGAATCAAGCTTTGGAGTTTTGTGCTTTCAACATGCCTCATTGCAAAGTGCCTTGGAAGCTTGAAGATCAATTGATTCATGTAAAAGGGAAGATGTGTTATCTGATAATCCAATGTGCATATCATGCATAATCATTCATTTAGGATTGTTAGAATGACGACCAATTCAAAAGCATTTAACAAATAAGGCAAATTAAAATCAAGTTTTTGGAAAAATGAAGTTTTCCTGCTTTAATCGATTACAAATATGTTGGCATCGATTATTTTGTTCTTCGTGCCTTCTGGAAAACAAACCAAGAACAATGTAATCGATTACATATCGAATTAATCGATTACTTAGGCTAAAATTGAAATATCATACTGTCTGTCTTAATCGATTACAGAAGTTCATAATCGATTACATATCATGCCTATGGCTAATATGTTCTGCTGATTTAATCGATTACATATCGTTTTAATCGATTACATAGTACATTTGAAAATATTAGTCTGTCTGTCTTAATCGATTACCAAATTCAGTAATCGATTACTCAGTGCATTTGGAAAATCATGAGTGTCTGGTTTAATCGATTACGTGATGGAATAATCGATTACAATGTTCATAGCTCAAACCCAGAACGCATCATAAACACTTTAATCGATTACATTCTTGAATTAATCAATTACATATGCGAAATAATCGATTACAGGAGCGTGTTTAATCGATTATTTTCAGTTAGAAAGCTGTTATAAATAGAACCTATTGCCCTGTGATTTTAAGAGTTGAGAAATTTGTATTCTGGGCAATCACAAACATTCATGAGCTTTCATTAGTAAGTTTTCTGAGTTCTAAAATATCTTGGCTTCATCAAAATTCATATGGGTTTTTGATTTGAAGAATGAAGCATAATTGAGTTTCAAAGAGTAAGGAAAGGGAAGCATTGAATCTGTTATTCTTTCTTTCAACCTGGTCAATCATACATATGCATCTTGTTCATTGGGTTATCAGGTGAATTCGTTCCTTATTCTTTGTGGTTGTAAATCTGTTATTTGATTTCTGTAAAGATTGGCCTATTGTAAATGGGTTTCTTGCATGATGACTAGAGATAGTGTTTCTCTAGGGGTTGCTGAGTAGTGTTCTCAGTGGGGTTGGTCTCTAAGAATATAATAGTGTTTTAGATTTCTGAACTTTATCTAGGGTTGATAAAGAGAGGCTTGTAATATCTTGTAAGAACATTAATTTGCAATAGTGGAACTCCATTCTAGTGTTGAGTGGAAGAACTAGATGTAGCTTCATAGTGTTTGAAGTGAACCAGTATAAAAATTGTGGCTGATCTTTATTCTAATCTCTTCATCTCTTAATTGCTTTGGTTGTGAATCAAATTATTTGCACAGAAAGATTTCAGTTGTCTATTGATTTTCTTGACAGAGGAATTTGATTGAATATAAGATTCTTGGTTTCAAAACAATTTTTAAAGTGATAAAGATCCTGTGGAAACTCTGATTGAAAATTTTTAATTACCAAGGTTCAACCAATTCACCCCCACTCTTGGTTGTATTGAAGTATTCTTATCATTCTCAAATAGTAACTTAAGTAGTATCAAATTAAAGTGTTTTTAATAATTTCATCTTTAGATGTATTTTTTATGTTCATTTTTTTATTGAAAGATGTTTTGTTCTTATTCATTTTCTTTGTTAGTTATTCTTTTATGTTAGAATACGTTTTCATAAATACTTTATTTGGAATGTGTATTTCAGGCCAAAATATTTTTTCTAATGCCTTCACTCAGATTGCTCCTTGTTCACTTTAATTAAAGATTACATTTTTGTTCATTTTCCCATGTGCTAAAAAAATTCGAACTTGTTGATATGGTTCATATTTTAACTTGATAAATAGATTAGTAATTAATAGTATTGTGATATGTTTTGACAACAAGAATAAAGAAAAGGTATAATGGTTCTTCCTCTATGGTTGTTTTTAATATTCAAGATGGTTGGGGTATTTATTGATCTCTAGTTTCATGTTGCAAGATACTTTTAAATAGAAGATTTGAATTTTATTTCTAAATCCCTGGAGATGTGTTAAGGAATTTTTAAAATAAAAAAAAAATTGGACACCACTCTAGTGTAATTACGTTTTAGTTGTTTCTCCCATGATAAAGCAACAATATTTTCACAAGGAAGTGTCTAAGAAATTTTAAGTTCTTTAAGTAATATATACTGGAGCTAGTTGCAGAGAAGCAACAAAAAGATGACGATTGATAACCTCTCATGTTGTTGGATGCAATTGACAATTTAATTGAGTGTTAATCCATATGAACTAGCTTATATGCAATAATAATTTATGTTGAACGTTTTAGATTTCTATTTATAATATATTTCGTTATAATTACTCTAAATTTATTATTCATTTTTGCATGAGATTCCTCTACAAAGAAATCTAGATAGAAGCATAGAGCCTAATATATAAGGACTTTATTTGTAATAATACATTTATTATTATTATTTTGCTATTTGTATTTTTGGCTAGATAGGCATTAGCTACACAACAATATGCTAATTAATTTGTACAATGTGGTTAAATTATTTTGGATTTTTCTTTTGTTTTTGAATGGTTGAGTTTAGTGAAAATAGTAATTTTAAGGTTAAGAATTTTTAAAAAGTTTTATTTAACCCAATTATGATTAATTAAAATATTGATATAAGTATGCCTTTGGACCTTTATTATAATTAACATTTGAAATGGTTTTTCATTCAAATTTTTGGAAAAAAATATCATGAACGAAGATTATGGCCATAAAAAAGTATTAGATCAGAAAAAGGAAAAAAAGAAGCCCAATATGTTAAAATTGTTTTTTTAAAATTAAAAATAAGGTTTTTTTAAAAAAGGCCAAAAATATTGGCATAAACCAATTTAACCTGTCCAAATTTGATCCATTACCTACTCAACCAAACCTTCCTAAATCGAAGGCCTAAATATGTTAGAGATGGGCTAGGAATTTCATTCGTTGGTTTGTTCCATATTAGGCCCAAAACTAACTATTGCTCAACCCTAATTAAAATGATCAATTAGATTATTTTGCACGTGAAAACAAATTTTGTGAATACAAAAATCACACAATATATAGATGCACATTTGCTCATACCTTTATCCTTTTTTTTTTTTCTGACTTGAGAAATGGATCAAATTATAGTGAAAGAAAAAGTGGAATGAATAATATTGTCATAAGATGAATAAGGTTCCTCAATATTCTTATGTGAATAAATACTAAGTTTAAAAAAGTTGTCTTTGAAATGCTTACATATGAAAGTGTTGTATCTACGTTTAATGAATCAGACACTGATAAACAAACGCTGAATCTACAAGCATTTAAGGCATAGTTAATGCTTTCTTGTTTGATCTTGTGTGTTGGGAATGCCTAAATATTCTTCATAGAATATGTCGAAACAATAGAAATTCAAATGTTTTTAAACGAAGATTAAGGCATAGTCTCTCTTAGGACTATAATGTCACTAATAACTCATTTTGATTTAGAGTTACATTCAATGGATTTAAAGATATTGTTTCTAAATGGAACAATTTATACAATGCTACCAGAAAATTTTGTTAAGGTGATACAAAGTTTAAGATATGCAAACTAAAGAAATCCATCTATGGCCTTAAATAGGCCTCTTGTCAACGATATTACATTTCATCAATATTACCTCTTATGGTATTGATCTTGAAAAGGAAAGATGCAAAAGGTTCCTTACAACTATGGGGAGTGTTACACATGTTTAAGTTTGTTTTCATCCTAACATAATATTTAGTGGGAGTCCTAGGGGAGATATATGAGTAATCTTGGTTGCAACACTAGAAGGTAGTAAAGAGTGTAATGCATTATTTGAAGAGAACAAGAAACAACATGGTTACGTATTAGAAGTCTTGAAAGTTTAGAGATCATTAGGTATTCTAACTCCAACTTTGCATGAAGCATAAATAGGAAACACTTTACATTAGGGTACATCTTTAACTATGGTGGTAGAGTTAATATCTTGCTGTGAGACATCGAACCAAAAGATATGACTGCTAAATTTTGTCACTAGTTTGCTCATTGTTATCAACATTAAGAGGTCATTATGTTTTTATTGTGACAATAACTCAACAATGTTATACTCCAATAACAGCAAGAGTTTAACCAAGTTAAAGGTTATTAACAAAAAATATTTGGTTTTTAAAGAAAGATTTGAGAAAAATAAAAATATTTATAGAGCATATCTGAAAAAGACAACATGCTAGCCAATCCACTCACTAATGGTTGACACTTCAGGTATTTTCATAAGCATGTTGCACATATGATATTATTTCAGTTGTTGTCTTGGTTTAGTAGGAGTCTTTATGTTCTATGTTCGGGATGTAGATTTCACACACACACACACACACACATATATATATATATATAATTTTCTGCATAAACAAATATTATGTTTTTCAAGTTTATTATTAAACTTGTTTATTTATGTGCAAAATTTAAATTGAACTTAAGGACTTCGTATTTATCTCATTAAGACTAAACTTGGATGAGATGGAAATAAACATGATTGAAATCACATTACATGTAATTTTCATGTTGTTCATCCATATTGGACTATGTTAATATTTTTCTGTTACATTATTTTGTTACGAATATAAACATTTATTATAAATTTTATGCCAAAATATATTTTCAATCCCTGTAAAGTGAATGAGTTAAGCAATAATTCTGATTTGCATTGCTTTAATTTATTTTTGTGAATAATTTAATTCATTATTTATTGTTATACTGCAATTATGATAACTCAAAATAATCTTTCTTCATCCTCTAAACAAAAGACGTAAATTGTTTTGAGTTTAATATCTATGTAGTGATGGTGTAAAACAATTTTACATTGTCATCCAACCACATATCATTATTTGAATTACTTTAAGATAATTATTTTAAAAGTCAACAAACTTACCATACATAATGAGTTGTGATTGGATGATTGTGTAAAACTTTTTACATTGTCATTGCATAACCCTTTTCTCATTTTTTTATCTATCTCATCCTATTTTTGTATCACAAATTTCAAAAATTTCACCACTAGCTTGTATTAAAAAAAGAAGTCAATAAATTTATTTTTACTAAACTAAATTTTAGATAACAATTAAGGAAAAAAGTTCGATATTATTAATTTTTCTTATCATATGTTAAATTTTGCCCCACCTCCCTTGAAAAAAAAATTATGGTTTCATCCCTATCATTAAGTTTATTAGTGTTATGATTGTTAGGGTCTAGCCACGTTTACCTATGTGTTTAAAGTCGTGTTGGTTTCATTTTTGATACATGAGATAAATTGAATTGTTAAAGTGAAAGTCTAAAGATAAACAATGTACAAATGTAGGTAAGGAATTGTGATATAATTGTTACAACATGTATCCCAAATGAGAGATTGTTGGAATTTTGTGTTTCAATAATTAATGTGAGCTAATATATAAAATAATTATATTATCTATTTTATCATTACTGAACTTTATTTTATGTAGTCAAATTAAGTGAGTCTATTAGACTACTAAATAAGATAATGAGGTTAAATGTGTAGATGTCAGTGTTAGCCTATTAGGAAATAATGAGAATCTTATTATGTTAACACACTATAAGAAGACGGTGGTCCCCATTGTATCGAGCCGACACAATAGTTTCTTTTCTCTCATATTTGAAGAATTACGAAGATCTGACTAAAATATAAAGAGATTCCAATTGAGGAAAAATCATAAGGTCACTGACTACATTGTTTGTCGATCCTTAATCATCAAACATGTTATAAATTTTCAATTTTTGAATAATTATTCTAAGATATAGATATGTAGATTCTTCGATTTCCACGTAAAGAATAAAAAATATTAAAAAAAGAATTAAAGATTAAAATCCCAACATCACTAAGATCGACCTAGGGTTCATATAGTTTGCAAAAAAGTACAAGATTCAAACATTTTTTCGTCATTGTAAAAAATAGACAATTTTCATGAATCAACTATTAATGACCAATTCTCAAAAACACCAATCCAACCACAAAGTCTTAGTTTAGTTTTGATGACATTCAAGCTATCAACAACATAGTCAATAATAATAGTTGTATTAAGTGAATATATATGATTACGAAACCCCCAAAACACATAATTGAGTGTAAACTGATTAGAATTAAAAGTGTTTGAATCTCAATGTCTAAGCAAGTGTTCACATAGAGCATCAACGGAAAAACTTTTCTGTTCTTTCGTACTTATCTTTATTGTCCGAGTCACATATTCAATATATATATATATATATATATTATTTTATGAAGTTGACAAAAAAAAATATTTTTTAAGAATAAACTAAATCAAATCGGCACTAGCATTGTGTACTAGCCGATCAATCCCAATATTTTCTGATGCAAAACCAGTATGATCATCATCAAGCAATTTATTTATGATACTTGGATGGTGTTGCATGAGAACCATGCAATTGGTTGGGGTGATAGTACATCTGAATTTTACGTCCATTCAATTGCTGAAGAGGCCTTGCGTTGTGCTTGAACTCTGGGCCCAATGGTGCCTTAAGGAGCTCTAGTTGTTTCTTGGATAGTGTCCTTAACTGCAAGCTCCATTAATATTAGACATTTTTCCAAGCAACACTTGTTTTTAACACAGTTTATTTAACACATTAATGACAAAAAATTATTAAAATAAAAACAAAACTAATAAAATTTTATGATTTTCAATAAGTTTCAACTAATAACTAAAACAACTTTGTAGGAGCATGAGGGAGGAAAAGAGAAAGAGAGAGGCTAAAAGAAAGAATGTAAAGGTTAAAGGAAAAACAAAAATAGTGGACCCATAATTCACAAAATGTTGCTCCTTTAGTCTCAATTATATGTAAATAAAAATAAGAAAAATATTTTTATACCATTAAAAATTAGTTAATTTCACTAAATAGCATTAATTCTATTAAAAATATTTTTTTCTTAAATTACCTTTAATTAAACTTAATATCAAGTATAAGTCTCCTATCAAACGAAAGATATTTTAAAAATAGTTTCATTAAATAAAATTAAAAAAAATACTTTTTTTATAATAATTTTTTCTTATATTTAAAATAGAAAGAAATAACATCTAAAATATAAAATGATGGCTAATAGACAGATTTTATATTACCATTAATAATGTGTTAAGAAAAAAGTGTGTTATAATATATTTCTAACACTCCTTATGTGTGTATACATACTTTCCCATCAAAGGAGAGCATATATATACTAATTAGTTACCTTGCCAATAATGTTCCAAGTGACACCCTCTTTGCACGGTGGAGTGGTAAGAGAGCCAACATATCTATAATACCTACGGCTTCTTTTGTTTATCTCTTCTACATCAAAGGTGCCTATTGCAATTTGGGCATCCTTATTGCCTGCACGAATCTCCTTCTCTAACTCAACCAACTTGTCTTCAAACTGCACACCAAATTAAACCACATGTTACCACTATATATCAAGTTCCAAATTGTTGATTTTATCATTTGAACCACAAATTTTAGAACACAAGTGAAGGTGACTTCCACTCTATTACCTGGGATATGAGAGGGTCTGGATCACCCAATTTGTAGAGAACTGCCACAACTGCTATGTTGTAATTATCTTCGGTCAGGTGGACTAGATGGAGTTCCGCGGCATGTCTGTATTCAGAAAATTTGGGTCAAAGATTGATCACTGACAATATTATAGTAAAAAGTACCGTTAGTAATATATTTTTTATTTTTTTAAAGAGGAATCAGCTTACACTAAAATTATCATTTTTTTACTATTTACTTTCTTATAATTTAACAAATAAAATTAATGACATATGAAAATGAGAAATAACTCTAGAATAATTACTTTTTTTGTGTAAGTTGATCTCTCCTCATATTCTTTTTTAACACAAACATTATTATCGATTAAAATTTATTAAAAATTATAATATTATATGTAAAATTTATTAAATAAAAAATGAAATTTACTAAATCTTATAACGAAGAAAGTGTTCAATATATATAGTATGTTGGTTAGCATTTTTAACTTAATTTTATGAATTTTAATGTGAAACCCCAAAACTAGGAACGGCTTTACTAGGACTTTCAACCCAACTTCTATCTATCTAAAATTATTAAATATCTTCTTTACCTTTTTTTATATTAAATTTACTTAAATATCGTCACCCCTACCTCCCTTCTCCTTTTTTCTTTTTGAACAAAACCTCCCTTCTCCTTTTCTTCTCACACCTCTTAACTCTTTCATATCTCACTCCAAAATCATTTTGTCTTTGATATTTTGTAATACTCTTTCACGATTCAGCTTCCTCCTTTTGCTAATAAAAGAAGAAAAAAGTGCAAGACATGCCCCTCTCTTAGCAGCCTACACGAGAGCCCCTTACAAAAGAAAATCCAAATAATGGAAAAAAACATACGATTCCTAGGCCAGAAAGAGATTAGAATAAGAAAGCAAAACTATTGCCTGATTGACCTCCCATTTGACATTAGCCAATAATACATGCTCTTGTTATACCTCTTGTCCCCAACACTTTAAAGTAGATCAAATCTTGGCTCATAATTGATAAGCCATGGCCTTCAATATGAAAAACATAATCATAGGGCCAAATTCAAGGCAATGATTTCAAAGTAGCACTTGCAAAAATATACACTTCTATACGAATTTGACATAATTTTGGAATGTCAAAATTTCGCATAAGGCTCTTTCCACTGAATTACCATATGGTTAAGTGGAAAGGGTTTTTTTGTAAAATTTTGGCATCTTGAAATCATGTTCAATTGGTATAGGTGAGTATGATGTATCTAAAGCATACTTTTCCAAGTGTTGCGTTGAAGCCTTGCCTTGAATCCGGTCCTGTGATTATGATTTTCGTATTGAAGGCCATGGCTTATCTATTATGAGCCAAGGTTTGATATAGTTTAAAGTGTTGGAGACAAGAGGTACAATAGGGGCAGGTGTTATCGGCTAATGTCGAATGAGAGGGCAATTACATTCTTGAAATAGTTTTGCTTTCTTATTCTAATCTCTTTTTTGCCAAGGAGTTATATATTTTTCCATTATTTGAATTTTCTTTTGTAATGGACTCGTGTAGACAGCTAACAAAAGGGGCACGTCTTGTGCTTTTTTCATCTCTATGTTATTAATAATATTTTCATTAGCCTCTTAAGAAAAAATAACATGATTTAATTCTCCGGTAAAAGGAGGAAGGTGACTCGGGAAAGAGTATATAAAAATATCAAACACAAAATAATTTTAGATTGAGATTGAGAGAGGTGTGCCAAAACAAAAAGGAAACGGACCGAAAGTAAATTAAAGGGTGAGAATATTTTAAGTAAATTTATTTATAAAAAAAGTTGAAAGAGATATATTTAATTATTATAGATAGAAGGTATGTTTAACAATTGCAATGATATAGGTCAGATTGAGGTGATGTAATTTCAATCTTCATACTTGCATTTTAAAACAATTTCCGTATCCAAATTTAAAACAATAACAACTTCAATATTTATACACTTGTACAGTTTTTTTTTACTGCATACACTTATACACCCACATTTGAAGTAATTTGAATATGGTATTCCATTATAATATGTTTGTTCAACTGATAAAAGAAAAATACTATTATATTAATTATGAAAAACCAATTTAAAGAGCATCATTTAAAAGTAAAATATGCAACATAATTGAAAAAACATTCAAAGATAACCCAATTCCTAATTATAAAACATTACAAATAAAATTATTTCGCTTATTTTTTTAAAAAGAAATCTTTAAATTTTAGTTATAAAATATAATAAATATATTATATGGATATGGGTAAGATTGGATAGTATAATGTCCTTAACTATACCAACACCTAAAAAAATTGTGGGTATTATCCATGTTCAGACTCAATTGATGGGTAAATTTCCTATCTATTGCTAGAAAATTTTGTGAATATCTACTGAGTTTAAGTCAAGTATCATCACTAATCATGTTTTCCAACTAGTCAGGACATAGAAATAAAGTGAAGAGTTCTTTGAAGACGTGATATGGAAAGAACCTATAAAAAAATAATTGTAAAAGAATTGTCACTAAATTTTTTGAATTTAATAGCTAACAAAGATAGTTGTACAATTGTCAAAATAAGTTAAGTTTGATGAAACAACCAGTTTATTTAGCTCATTAAAAGGCGTGAACTAAGCTTGAAAACCTTTAAGCTAATTTGACATTCAAAAAGTTTCTATTAAATAAAAACCATAAGATTTCTAATATAAAAAAAAAATTATATTTTAGTCAGTGTCTGCCAGCTCAATTAAAAAAAATTGATATAGATTGTGGTTAGATCAATAGAATAACTTTTTTCTTTTTATAGTTATTGCTTGAACGTATCATGCGATAGTAACAAAAAGTTCAAAAGTATATATATTGCGCAAAGCTGAAGATTCTATGTGGTATGGAATTTATAACCAACTATTTAGCATAAAAAAATTGTACTAAAGTAATGTCTTATAACGTACTAAGATTGGTTAGAGAAAAAATGATAAGGTTTGTAAAGCAAGTGATTGGATAGAGAGAAAATGATAAGGTTTGTAAAGCAAATGAGTGGAAAAAGTTATCATTCTTTTTCATAAGTGGTATCTTGAAAGCACACTCCATCATTTGGCATTTTTATTTATTTTTAATTTAAAACAACAGAGGTATTCCATAAGAAGGGTGAGGAAGCAAGGGAACTTACATACGACCATTTGCCATGTGCTCTGATGGAGAATGCCAGTGCAATTGTTTTAAGGAGTAATTTTTTCCATTTATATTAATATCCCCTACTTTTCCTTCAAAGTGCACCTATAAACGGAGAATTTAATCATATAGTTGATACCGGAAATTCCTTGACAACCTAACCTTATAATTGTGTAATTTGTTCATGATAACAAAATGATGAATTATCAACTGCCACAAACTATGTAACAAAAAACAAAATATCTGTTAGCAATAGAAATTATTATATAGTCTGACATCATTATAATTTCGATCAATCTTTATATGTTTTGAAATTTTATTATCACTTTCTCATAAATTGAAAATTTTGGTTGTGTGAACCTGAAAATTAATCAATGTCATAAACACATCATAATTTATGAAAAAATTATTAGAATGATTTAGAATCATTTGATCTCAACCAATCTTCACGTAACATGTTATCAACTATTTTTTGTAAATTAAAAAATATAGTTACATGTCACCAAGATCATATAATGATTTATGTCATATTAGATCATAAAATAATGTCTTTTCTATACTAATCTAGGCATGACATATAATGAAGTATTTTTAATTTATTTTATAAATTGAAAAAATTTGAATACACACATGTAAAGATTAGTTGAAACTATAAACAAGTATTAGTCTTTCTGGATCACTATCACATTAGTTTGAAATATTCATCGATTTTATCTATGATCTCTATTCAAAAATCTTGTTAACCATTTTTAATGGAGTCTCTCTTCTTTTTAATGGAGTTTTTCCTTTCAATCAAGTTTTTTTTATTCACAAGATTCAAACTGGAGACTTTACTTAATCACTTGTTGGTATGAACAAGTATTAATCTTAATCTCTTATACACCTAATAGTTTTTCATCTATGGTACAGCAAGTTATATGAACTTGTAAAGTTGCATATGATGAACATCTAGCTGAACGCTTATCCAATTATGCTTATATGGGATGAAAAAGAAAAGGAAAAAAAAAAGGAGTGATTTGGTAGTTTAAGAACAAACCCCAATGTTGAATCTGTTGTCAACAAGTGTGGCATTGGTAGGAAGGTAGTTTCTATTTAGATTCTTCAACTGCTTGTTGATGACAATATCAGTCTTCATAAGTTCCACGGGACTCTGAGATTTCCCATGTGAGCATGCTGCATAAGATGGACTCAAGCTTCCCCAGTAGTCAGGTCCATTTGGACCAGTATAACTAAAATTAGCCGAAACTAACGTAAAATGAAAAAAAGAAAGAAAAAAAAAAAACATTCATGTAAGTAACAAATTAGCCAGTAATAATCACAGTAAAACTCATTTGTGTGAAGAAAATCAAAGCTAGTTAAACTCAATGGGAATTGAAATCTTACAGTAATCTGCAGAAGTGCATAGAGCCAAAACCGCTATGGAAATTATTGAGAAATGAACCCGCAGGGCCATTGTGTATAGCTAGCTAGCTGTGTCTGCTTTGATATGAGAGCCTTTGCTTTGATATATATATATATATATATATATATATATATATATATATATATATATAATATTATTATAATTACAAATTCATCATAAAAAAAATATTATAATATATGTGATGTGGTGATGGTTGTGTTGTGTGTTATCCAATATATATGAATGCTAAATTTGGGCGGTGGTTGACTTATGAGTGATTTCTTAGGAAATGAGTGGAGAAAGCATTGATGTCTCTGTCTTTTTAGGGTCACAGTTTCTGTTCTGTTTTAACTTATGAGTGTTTTTCTTTTCTTTTTTCTTTTTCTGTGAACCACAATTAACTGGAAAGAAATTGTATCATTTTGGTAACTTTGTCTAACCGTCAAAAAAATGTTCCAATTTGGGTTCCTTTTTGTTGAGTGTATCAATTAATTGCTTGGATTCCAAAATTCACTCCAAGAGAGATGCCGATTCTGCCTTGCTACTCTGTCTTACATTCAAAGATTAGAAAGTCCTAGAAAGATTTAAATAAATACATAAAATTGTTGCTCAGCTTATAAATAAATAATATAAAGTGGCAAAGGTCAAGGAAAGAAGAAAAGAATCATCTCCCTTCTAACTGAGCCTTTAACTATTAGGTGCCAATAGAAAAGTAAAGAGAAAGCAATAGTGTATGATTGAACTGTGAGGCATTGCATGGGTTGATGGAAATGGATGCAACCGAATTTAGTAGAATAGAATAGGAAGGTGCTAGTATTTAAAATATGATGAAATGGAATAAATCTTAGATTGAATTCATTCTTTTTGATATTCCTATTTTTACTTCCTCTCGTTTTGGGCAAATTTGAGATGGTATTACCTTTTCTTTTCATTGGTTTATTCATAAAATAGTTTAATGATTACTCATGATAACTACTTATACTATTAATCAATAAAAAAATATTATTTATATGTTATTATTTAACGGTTAAAATTAACGTCAGTAACTAAAAATAAAAACAAAACAATTTATGAAAGACTAAAATAAAAAATAAGATAAAATAAGGGATTAAAATCATATTCTATTCTCATTTTTTTATAAGCTTAAGTTTTGATACCGGAATTTTTTTTATTTTAGTCCTCAAAAATTTTTGTTTTGATTTTAGTACTAGTAAATTTTATTTTTTATTTTAATACCGGTCAAATAATTATATCATAAAAAAATTACATATCATTGTACTGTCAAATTCCTTAATTGCATTATAAGTTAATGGATTATTAATATTGTTATTATTGTCATTGGTTAATGTTATTACTTAATAGGACTAAAAAAAAGTTACAAAAGATATTTAAAAGAGAAAAAAAATCTTATTTTATAGAGATGAAAGGTTATTTAAGCTTTTTTTTAATAATAACGTGGCATTTTTCAATTAAAAAGGGAAGAGAGAGAGAGAGAGAGAGAGAGAGAGAGAGACGAAACATGGAAGAGGTAATTTCTATCCTACCAAAGTTATACTTTTTGAGTCAATATACATGCGGTAGTAAACACTATGGGTTTGTTCCTTAACTATATTCCATTCTTGTTACATTTCACAACTACTTTAATATGCAAGCATATGCTTGATGAGGGGCATGTAATAATAGCCAAAACAACCACGCTTCTTTCACGTTGTATCTAATATAATTAATGTCTTTCACTACCTTCATAGTCAATTTGTCACTGTGACCCGAACTAATACCATTGGTGACATTTTGTCTAGGTAGTGTTTAATAATAAGCAACAAATTCTAAATTACTTTAGAGTTTAATGACCATGAATTATTGGTGTAAAAACTTTTATAATATCGATGAATCAGAATAATTTGGCTTTGAGTCTGTTTAGATAAGTCACAAGTGTTTTTGAGAATTTTTCTATTGAAAATTTAAAACTTTTTTTAATAGAGAAACTCTTAAAAATAATTCTAGTCTTATATCCAAATAAATTCTTTTAAGTTAGTTATTGTAATAGATTGTAATAAAATAATCATGTAAAAATGTCGTTTTTGTCTTAGGTGATGTGTGACTATTGCTAGCCTAAAAGGATTTTGCACACAGTGAGAATTGAACACGAATTCTTCTATTAAATAAATCGTTATCACTTATGTGAACGTGAAAAGATCTTACGCTATTACATCAATTCTTTAGATTATATAAAACTGTTTTACGATTTCTTTTCTAGTTAGTTTCTCAGAAAAATAGTTTTATAATTTATGGAAAATACCTTTTTCTTTGAGCCTTGCACTATGTGACTATCCTTATGAGTGCAAGAAAAGTGATTGAAATGCATGTGCATATAAAGTAGGCCACTTTGGGTGATTCTGATTGAGGTTGCACAAATATTGGATTGGGGACGCATAAGCACTTTGTGAGGATAGCAAAGAGGGCACTTCCTTTTGTGTTTGTGTTCAAAGACGGATATATATTGATTATTCTTTCTTTCACAATCATGTGATAACATCTTCAAAACAGAAAATCACGTATAGATTAATCACTTTTGGTTGCTTCGAGTTAAATCAGTACCTAATTATGGTTGCTCGGAGGTACTATTGAAACAAATTAAGTAATTAAAGTAAAATTTATAAAATAATATATAATATCAAATATTTTAAAATTCCTATATAGGTATGTACATATACATACACTATCCTTTGGAATTAATTGTCCTAACATTATTGAGTGTATGTAATAGAAATTTATCATCATAAGAGAATATTGCAAAAGGAAAAGTACCTTTACAATATTTGAGTTGAAATCGCTTACTACAGCTACCAATACATAAAAAATACTTGAACTCTGTTTTGCCAAGTTTGAATGCAGAAATGATATACTTCGCCAGTTATATATATTGTTAATGTGCTCAGTGTTCAATTTGTTTTATGTGTACCATGTACATTTAAAATTCCCCTAACAGTTAAGCAACTTCGTTCAATATTGTTTTCATCAAAACAAAAACTAAACTTTTTTTAGAAGAACAAAAACTAAACCTAAAAGCCCAAAACAGAAAATTACAAAATTCCCATAGAAACAAAACTAGCTACAAAATACAACTATGCCGGCCAAAATTAACCAACTTTTTCTTAATCACCTTCCACCTTCTCCATTGTCTTCTCAACTTTGGAGCGGAAAATCCATAGTTTTTAACATTTATAAAAAAAATGCATTCACGTTCATTAAATGATATGCTTCTCAAAGTTCTCTTGTGCAATATGCACCATATTCATTGATTAACCAATTTTCTCCTAGAATTATGAGAGGGAGACATCAACCTTACTCAAACAATTGCTTTGGAATCAACAAACATTTAATTTCTCTCTGTTTTGTTTTGATGTATTGGACATCTACTTTAGGGAAATACTGTCACTATAAGGAGGTCTTATTTTGATTTTTAGGTAAGTTCTTGCGGTTTGAGAGCAATTCCAAAACTCCTTAGATAGCACCAAGATTCGAAGAACTCTTAATGGGAAGGCAATAAATTATTAAATGGTCCTTAATTGTTATGGTATTTGCCTACATTTACATCATCGGATAGGGTTACTATAGGTATAGGTGATAAAGCATCCCTTCAAATATTTAATAATTACATATGCACGATTCAAATATGAAATCTTTCATTAAGTTGAAACAACTTTATGTCAATTGATCAATCTATTTGGTATTACTTGACACATAATTAAATATTATTAATTATTTCTCGTAAATTATAACATTATAAAAGATTGTTTGAGAATATAGGCAGAGACAGTGATCTAAGACCACCTAATACAGGTCATTCCATATTCTTATAAAAAAAAGTATAATCCATTCCATTATTCTGATTAGGAACTCAATGTTACACAAAGTTGGGGACAAACAGTTTGAGATTTCCATTATTCATCCACAGAGCCCCACAGTTCCATATTGCCAAAGAAAAGACTCATCGGTCTGCCACTGCCACACATGGTGTGCTTCCCATCACCGGAAATGAAGCTAGAAAAATCCATCCTACCTTTAGATTCCAATTACATGGGTCATACGGAAGCAAGCAAATATTAAAATTTTATTAGAAATAAACTGGTGAGCCATATTCATATTAGGAGGAATGGAGGATTGTCAAATCTTATGGAGTATTCTGTTAATGTTCCTAGTTTAGGATTGGACATGTGATATATATCATATTAGAAAAGGAATGACCTAATTCATTTTCAAAAGTTAATAATTTAAATGAGAAGCATTGACCAAATTTTGTATAGAGTATTTTTTTTTGTTGTTGCTGAATTTATATAAAGTATATCGTAGCTATATATATTCTTAACTAGCGTGGAATATCTTAACAAATTTAATGCCACTTGTTTTCTTTATTTCGTAATACACCCAACAAGGCATAGAGAAGAGGAGAGAAGAGCTTGATTCAATTAATGTCTGTAAATCATCTTACTTAAATAGATAATAAAATTTTACTGTTCGATAAATTTATTAACTGGTTGAAATAATAAATTAGCAACGCATGACTTGTAGTATTGAAGTATATACGTCCTTGTTTTTCCACTCATTACATTAAAAGTTTAAACAAATTGATTACATAAAAGTTTAAATAGCTTATTTTCTTTATGGGCAAGGAGTTGCATGTTGGTTTAAATATGCTCTACTTCCCTCTTTCTTCCTAATTTGGGGAGAAACACTTCTGTGTAGAGTCAATAGTTGATACTTATTATTTTTTTTTCCTCTTTCAATGGAACCAAACAAAACAAAAAATATTTTCTATTATTTCTTCTCTTTTTCATTCTCTTTATTTTCATCTTAAGAAAACATAGTGCAAAAGTAGTATATACTTTCCGCAAATGTTTTTACTTTTTAGACAATGTTTAACATTGTTGTACAATTTTTACGTATATGTGATAGATTAAGTTTGCAAGAAAATGAGGATTCAATAAGTTTTTCATTCCACAACTATTTTAGAATTCGTTTTTAATTTCTGTAAAAAAATGTCCACTTTCAATCCTTCATTTATGTTTTGTTAGCAATTTTAGTCATTGACATTAAATGGGAACCAATAAGTGTTGACATGTTCAACAACAGTACACATAAGAAACACATGGTAGTCACATACATTACCTTTGCGTCATTTTTAGTCTGTAGAAAATTTTGAAATTTGAATTTAATCTCTATAAAATTGCCACCTTTATAATTTAGTCCCTGTAAAATTAATTTTTTAAATCCCTAAATTATTTAAATTTTAGTTTTTAGTCCTTAATTAAGCTTTCAAAACACATTCATTTTCAAGATGAAAATAACATCAAGATAAAATTTATCTTTTTCAACATAATATTCACTGTATATACAATTTAAATAATAGAAAAAAGTAATATATGCATTAATAATATAAATAATTTTTATACTATTATTTAATTATAACTTATCATCTATGCTAAGTTTATTATAATAACTATCTTAATGACAACTATAATTTTTAATTGTTTCACAACATGAAACTTTTTACTGGTTACTAATCTCTGAATAATATAAAAGAATCTTGTTATCTACCAATTATACGTTCCCCTTTGTTGATCAATGTTAATATATGGTTTATACTAATACAAATATAAGGGTAAAACAAAATGGAGACACGAACCATCTTATAGAAATTGGTGCCTACTGCAGAATCAGATTATACCTTTTCCACTTGCATTAGAAGACATAAATTCTCCACTAGAAAAAGATGCAAATATGTCATCTTATATATGTATGTTTTCAAGCACCGGAGCTCAAAGAGAATAGCACTCCGTGATATATAATTATTCAAGAGATAGGGTTTGAAGGTAAGCATCACTTTTTAAATGAACGGTTTAACTTAGGAGTATCATTTTAAAAAAGTATAATATTTAACGTTAAAAAAAAATTTATTCTGATTTTTAATAATAAAAGAATATTTGTTAATTTCTTAACCATTACTCTTAAAATAATGACTAGCAAAATCATTATATTAAAAATATACTGTATAAAAAATGAATCTATATTTTAACAAATATTAATATTATGCAATCAAACAAATGAGACCATGTGTCAGTTTACAATTTGACTTGTTTGTTTGTTTATTTAGTGTTTTTAAATACTTTTTGGTCCAGGGAACAAATGAACCTCCCCAAGATGGAAACATGGAAAGCGTTAGAACTTAGAATTGAAGGGATCCACCGTGTTTCGAATCTGAGGTATTTGAATGGTGAAGATGAACTGGCCTTGAGAACAAATACTATGAAAAAAGGATAATATTTAATGGACATCCAAATACAATCAATATTTAAAGAGATGAAAAAAAAAAAAAAGAGAAATGATAAGTTTATAAAAAAAAAAATGATGTAATAAAAAGTGAGAAATAAAGAGAAAAGTAAAGTATTAAACAAGTGGATTAAAAAAGAGTATCCAAAAACAAAAGTACCTCACCTCCACCCATTATATATTATATTGGGGAAGTAACAGAAGAGCACCTCACGTCCTCACCTCCACCCATTATATATTATGTTGGGGAAGTAACAGAAGAGTTTAGACGAAGAATTGTTACTACACCAAGGCAATTTAGTTGAGCTGGTTCTTCTGAGTGTTATAAATTTTTTAATATTATTTTTTATTTTTACAAATAAAAAATTATAATTTCAGTCTTAAGTTACATTTTAAAATTATGAAAAACTGCATATAGGGTGTTAGTCCATGAGCATAGCTCACCCAAAATCACCACGGTCCAAAATGCTAGCATGCTCAAACATAGAGGTTAGCCAACTCAACTTTACTCATTTTTTGTGAACCAAAAAATATACAATCAAAGAGTGTAAAAAAGTACAAGAAAAGAGTGGTTTAGTTCATAAGCCGACTCACTTTATTTTTAAAAATAAAAACAATTAAAAAATACAAGAAAAGAGTGTAAAAAAGTACAAAAACATAACTAAATTATCCAACAAACTCAAATAATAATAAAATAAAATGCTTAATTGCACTACTTTTTCAATTTTGTAAATTGTCCGTTTATTTTGTTTCCACGAATTTGATCGCTCTTTTTTTAAATTATGCAATTTTAGTTTATTTGTTAAACATCCAATAATTATAAAAAGAAATGTTGATGTAATAGTATAGTAGAGTGACACATTAGCATTTTCACTAAATATTGAATGTTACATCATATACATGAATCAAAATTGTAAATTAAGGATAAAATTCACGAAATTGAAAAGGTATGGAGACTAAGAGTGCAATTAATCTAAAATAAAATATCAATAAAAAGAGGGAAAACAACATCTAGAAATTTCAAATAAAAAAGGAAAACTGACATAAGTTGGCCTAACTCGTTAATTGAGGAATGCCAATCTAGGTGCAAAAGTGACCCGACATTTTCCCAACAGTTCACAAGTTGGAAATTACTTTGACATTTCTATCCAAATGGCCCAAGGGTGTTGAGAATGAAGTTGATTAAAGGCGATCTAGGTGCAAAATAGCTTCTCGATGCACCTAGGGCATGAGCACATACCTCGACCTTAAATTGATAGTGTATTACTCTAGAACAGGTAAGAACTCTCCGTAGTGACCTATAGTCCTGTGCCATGCATTCCAACCCGTCTCTTGGGGTCCCCCTATAAATAAAATCATCTTCAATAGTTTCATGTATTTATGACACATTAGTATACTTTTTTTTCTTGATTAATAGTATATAATTTATTATACGCTGACGTTACATAGAAATTAAACTCTTCATAAATATATGGGTAAGGGAAATTATGATCCTGAATGAAACAACAAACAATATCCGACTAATAACAGAGCCTATGCATACCCAGCAATAATCCACTAGCATAATAACATCAATCTCTTTGTAGATTTACACTAGCGCGCCAACAAAAATTATATATTTTACCCCGTCACTGTTAATAGAAACGCAATATGCTTCAGGCCGCACCTTGAAGGTTCATCGACCAAACAATACCATCAGCATCTTCTAAACCGCCTCCTGAAGGCGAATGAAAAATGTTCAACGCAACCAAAATCTGGAATACGCTTGAAGGATAGATAAATCACATTCCATGTATTACTAGTAAACTTAGTATCAGCTAAGTACAAGAAAAATCCAACTGGGTCCCTCGGTGCCATGCAGTACTTATGGGGTAAACCAGTCAAAGTTGAACACCAAAGAAGTTATTCATCTTACGTGTTTAGACAGCTTCAATAATCAGAAACACGGATTAATTTTTTGTTTAAACCCCAAGCATCCTAACTCAATTGCAGCCTGTTAATCAATTTGATATATGATCACATGAAATCTCTCATTCTCAACCCTTCTGCATACTATGTGCTTCAGGTTATGGTGCACAGAGAAGGATTCAAACTCGGCCTTTTACTGCTGCTGTTCATAAATCTGCATATAAGTTTCTGAAAGTGCAACCAAATGAGGAAGTGTTTCAGAGACGTGCAAATCCTGCATCTCGTACCTAAAAACAAGGTATACCTCATCATTGTTAAACATCCATACATCCATTTCAGATTGATGCATTTTTTTATCTTACAAAGAATTAGAACTTACCATAGTTCTTCTGATTTGCGTTGCACAAATACCCTATAGAATCCTTCACCAGGTTTGCCGTCATGAACCACATTAGCAATCAAATCATATTTAGTTCGTAATTTCTCGTTTTCTTTTGGTGTTGGCAAGGGAATGTAATCCTTCAACTCCAGGTTCTTCACAGGAAAGTTGACTAAAGCAAATAAAGAATGGATTAGGGTGAAGTTGGAAGTATGCAGACATTAACTTGAATAAATTACAGAAGATTGCAACAGAAATTCATACCTAACGTAGGATTCTTTTCGACAAAAAAATTATTCTTAGTAAACCGACGCATGTGAAGAATCATATACTTGGGCAATATGGTAACACGATACTGCATCCTTGCTATATGAGGACGGACCACCTCCGTGACAGTTTCACCATCAAACTTCTTTAGTATGTTAAAGAGTGGAACCTAGATAGAAATCAAGCTTTATCAGCAGGCAAGTAGGAAAGGACAGCAGAACTTCAAAATAAAAGGCTAAACTAACATCAAGCCATGAAAAATGATAAACAAAACTCAAGTTCATAAGTGGAAATGAGGAAGTGCAGACTGAACTGAATATCATTGCTTTAAGAGGAATTTTACCATTATTACTTGCAAGCTTTTACATCATGGTATTCAAATAAAAGATAATTGAGACTAAACTAAAATGTCGAGGAGGTATGATATAATAACTACAAGTGGGCATTTTAAATTCATAAATCTTGACCAATTAGATGTAAACTCTACAGAAGAGATAGCACTGGTATTGGGGGGAGGGTGTTCAAGTTTTCAACTACAAAGGCAGATCGAAACAGATACATGAGTGTGCAAAAAGGTTTTCCAAAATTGGTCTCCCCATTCATTTATATAGTTCACAAAAATGCTTGGGAAGTGTTCTCCATGCAACCATACAAAAAAGTTATGGACAATATTAATTTGGTATAGTTGGATGCAACTGGACCTTGAAGTTTATTACTTGAGTCATGGACTAAAACATGGGAAAATAATCATTGTAATGCTTTAGAATTTAGATTGTCATTCATGTCTTCTAAAAATATGCACTGTATGAAGCAAAATATATTTGCATATAGGTGAGATAGTTAATAGCAGCCAAGGCAGTCCATGTAGCATGCTAAATAATCAGATTCAATAGACATGCTGAGGAAACAAGATCAATTCACAGCAGAGTATGAATGACATAAGAATAATCAGTCAAGTCAATCTCACAAACTATTTGCTTTGCTTTTAAATGATGGTTTATAAGTGACAATAGGTTACCAGTATTGGTGTCAAAACATCCTTGCAGACAATCATATCCACAATTTTCTCATTTTTGCAAGTCTCTTGGACATCACAATAATGCCAACAATAACAAGATTCAAACTTCAAAGTAGGATCACCTCAATGTAAATTATAATCATCAACAACATCTCATATGCAACAGGCACAGTAGCATTGAGTAGAGTAGTACCTGTGGTATTATATTTTTTTCCATCACATCCTTGAAAAGAGGAGGTGGTGGCAAGTCCAACCCTAACATTAGAAATGGCATTTTTGAAGTTTCTTTGACAAACGCATATCGGTCATTCACCCCATCTGAAAGTTTCTCAGCATTGTTTTGGTCTTCACTGTTTTCTTTCTTATCAGAGATCACTTTGTTAGGAATCTCTTTCACAACCTCAAGTTCACCCTGTAAGCATAATAAAAACAACAAACACAACTTAAGTGGATAGTTCCAGCCAGCAACATGTCAACCAAAAGAAATAGAGTAGATAAAAAGAACCTGAAAACACTCATATATTATGCTTGTATTCTTCTTTGAAGTCTTAAGATCTGCATGTAGCGTATTAAGTAGCCATGACATGAACTCTACCGGGTCAGATTGTGCACCTATCCGAAACCTTTTTTTACTGGCTTTCATCACTGCTTGTAGAAACTCGTGTGGGCTGACCTGTCGACATGCATATTGATATACAAGTCACCATCAAATTATAATAATTTATAATAATATTATATACAATGAATTTCTCAGAAACAAACCTGTCCTTTAAAGTTCCGTGCATGCCAGATTTTCCTAGTGAGTTCACCAAATCGGTGAACAAGTGGAGATTTGCAGTGTTGATAATTTTCAGGGATAAGAAAAAAATTCCTCAAGGGGGTAACTCTCATTAGGGATTGAATTGTTACATTCACAAAATCAGTCTCCTTGATATTATTAAGTCCCACCTGAACCGTCACAATACAATGGATAAATTGTAGGCCCCTAACAGCCTTTCCAAAATAATCAAAAATCAAAATTTCATTTTTATAAGCATGAAAAATATACCATTCCGGGAAGGTAACTAGAACCATCAAGAGCCCTAGACCACTGCTTATTTTTGTCAAGTTGTTCAACTTCTTTTGCAGTGAATCTGCAGATAGATAACCATACGAATGAACTTAGATAATGTATATTAGTAGTTTATCATTTAAAGAATTCAAGGTAACAACAACATAAAGAGAAGAGAGAAACATAAATGATAAAGATGATGCTGACAACTTAATTAATGGGATAGATTTAAATATTTCAATGTGATTCTCAATTAAAGAAAAAATGAAGCTTTATCTTTTATGGTGACTTCAAGTGACTGATGAACATCAACTAACAAGCATGTTACAAGCAGTTTGGTAAATCCCCAGGAAGAAAATAGAAGATAAATTATTACAACAGGTATCTTACAAAGATGCTAACTAGGTAACTGAATTTATTGAGAAATAATTATGACACAATGCAAAGCCCAAACCCATCGACTATAAACAAAAAGTCCTTGTTTAATTAGTTTGTAATGAAGAGAAAGATATAAGCATTAGTGACATAATAAACAATCATAAAAATAATTATTCCTCGTGCCACCATGGAAAACGCCTTTTTAGGGTACACAGAAGGAGATTCCAAGGTTGACCTGAACAGCAGAGCTGCTGTGGTAAACCCCTACCTACCAGTCAGAGGCATTGTCCGGGATTGTTCTAGTTTAGGGCTCCCCAATGACCTTACCATAGAATGGATGGGGATATGTTTAACACCAGTGAGGCTTGAATCTCATATGTCTTACCTATCCACAAAGAGTCCAAGCCAAGGCTCAAGCCTTAGAAACTCACAAACTTTGTGTAGGCAGATAGATGACCAATTCAACCACAACCCTCAGTGGAAACACTTACTTGATTTTGGAAGGTCCATAGCATGAAATTTGAGCTTCCAGAATGGATAAAAATCATTTTTCTAAGGGGATACAAATGGAAAAAACTCCCAAACCAACCAACAAGTGACATACATTGGACAAAAAATGATAGCATCAATGTTGTTACCAGCCAATAGCTGATGACCATAGAAACAGAAATATGTTGCTAAAATATTGTCTGCAGCAAGCACAGCCAAATTTAAAAAAATAGACCACCTTGGATTTAAGACATGTCGAATGTCATCTAGTGAAGGATCATTAATTTCATAACCATCAGGAAGACAGTAGACTTTTTCAGTGCGGAGATTGATATAGACGTGGTGTCCTGCTTCCAGACTATGTGTATATGCATGAGACTTCTTCCCTCTCCCTTGGTAATACTTCCCGCAAACCAAACATGCATACACATTTAAATTCGACAGGGAGACAGAACAGAATTTTTCAAAGTCGAAATCCAAAACCTGCACACAAACATCATCGAAATTAAATATGCATAAAAAGCAGCAAAATTATTCTCAACAATGTACACGATAAGTCAAATACCTGTCTATTAACAGTATCGAGATAAGGACAGTCCTTCCGAACCTCAACCTGGCGACTTCTTCCACTAAATTGTTCGCGTGAATCATCATCTTCTTCATCACTATCATCAGCCTCTCCATATTTATTATGCCCATTATGATGGGACCCATCATTCCTCCTCTCATTTACAGAACCCCTTTCCCTTCTAACATTATCTTCCTCCTCATCAATGTCAGCATAATTATTGGCCAACCCAGAAAGAGGATTTGCAACGGAGACAGCAGGAGGAGAGGGGGACGAATCCTCATCCAGCCTCTGCCTTTTCGACTCATTATCAAACCCTTCATCCTCTACTCTATCACCCGCTTCCCTTTCCCTTTTTGATGCCATTTACTCTCCTAAAGAACTTATGAACCAATAGCAGATAAAGAATAAATTAAGACATTAAACTTCAAATTCAAATCACCAACAAATTTAAACACTAACAGAAAGAAAGAAAACAAGGCAAGTTTTCCTTTATCTAACAAAAGGGCTTAAATGAGGTAGTGAAAGAAGCTAAAAATGCTGTGACAACAAGCAATGAATAGTATTCTAAAGGCCAAATGACCTATAAATAAATTCCACCAAGAACCCATCCATAAACCCTAAACTCTAATCACCATACCCATGAAACGGGCACCAGAAGGAGAGGACGTTGGACTTGACGGCGCAGCCGGGAGGACCGTGGTCGAAGGGGCCGGCGACGCTCCACGAAGTTCACCACGGACTGTCGGAGCGCACGATGGAGGACGCGGACAGCGATTAGGGTTGTGGGCTTATTTAAAACATGACAAATTTAAATGAATCATCTTTATGTTATAAGAATATTGATGAAGTTAATAATGATTTTGCAATAATGATTCCAGTTGACAGGTTATTTACATATGTATACTAAAAAGTTGGTATTTTTCATGTATCATGTTACCAATTTTAATTATGTTTATCATTGTAAATTCATCGTCTACAACTATATTCAATTGGATGGTGTTAAACTATAATGACAAACATAACTCAAATCTGAATCTGATCAGAAAAGAATTGTTGGCTCAAAAAGTACATAAGTAACATCCTTCAACTATATTTTTCAAATTATTTCATATCATCTAACATAATTCTAACTATTTTTTTAATTGGTAGCAAAATCAGTGATGCAATTTCGAGCAACTACCATCCTAATAGATTATGCATTTATGAGATTATAATTAGTTATTATATTTATTTTTCCTTTGTATTATAGGTTTGAACAAGTAATCTAACTTATCATTCTATATATTTTTAGGAGTTTTTCTATCGGAGACAATATAAACGATGAGTTTTATATAAAAACTTAGAAATATCCTATCAAGATATACAAATTTTTCATGTAGATTGCATGAAGAATATTGTTGGATAATTTTGTTTGTCTTTAATTACAAATTCTAATATTTTTATTTTTCTAGGGAAATTACAAATCGTCCTGAAATGCAATCGTTGTTCGATCTCCCGATGAATGAAGAATTTGATATTATTAATCCTTAGAGAATTTGTAAACTAAGGAAGTTGGCATATGTTTTTTGCCAGAAGGAAAGTGAATATTGTTTGCTTGTAAGAAACTAAGTGGATTGGAGAAAAGGCCAAGGAAGTGGAGGACACCGATTTCAAGTTGTGGTATATATGTACAACCAAGAGTCGAAATGGAGTTGGAATTATGATTGATAGAAATTTCAGAGATAAAGTCGTTGACGTCAAAAGAAAAGGCGACGAAAGTATGATGATTAAGCTTGTAGTAGAGGATCTAATTTTAAACAGACTTTAGTGTGTATGCACTTCAAGTTGGACTACAATCAATTGAAACAAACCAATTTTGGGAAGACTTGGAGGAGGTTCTGAGAGGGATACCACAAGAGGAGAAGATTTTCCTAGGAGGAGATCTAAATGGTCATATTGATAAAAACAGTGGAGGTTTTGATAAAATTCATGGTGGTTTTGGCTATGGGACGGGAAATGAGACTGGAGAATATGTCTTGAACGTTGCACAAGCCTATGATTTGATGCTAACGAACATTTTTTTCCGAAAAAGGGAGTCTCATCTTATCACTTATCATAATGGCCAAAATTGTAGTCAAATTGATTTCTTTATGGCTACAAGGGAAGATAGAAATTTGTGTATTAACTGCAAGGTCTACCCTGGAGAATGTGACACAACATAAGTTGGTAGTTCTAGAGGTTTGGTTTAACAAAGTTCTTAATTTGAGGAAGAAGGCTCAAAACTCAAGGATAAGATGGTGGAAATTAAAGGAGGAGAAACAAATAGAGTTTAAGGAGAACATGTTGCATGAAGGACCGTGGGAGTTTATTGGAGAAGCTAATGAAATATGGAATAAGATGGCTATGTGTGTTCAAAATATGGGAAAGAAGGTGCTAGGAGAAAGCAAAAGAAACAAAGTTCTTACACAGAAACATGGTGGTGGAATGAAGAAGTGCAAGAGGCTTTTAAACAGAAGAAATAATACTTTAGATTTTTGCATAAATGCCCCAATGATGAGAATTTACAAAAGTTTAGATTAGTGAGAAAAAATGCAAAGAAAGCAATGAGGGAAGCTAGAGACAAAGTTTTTGAGGATTTGTATAAAAATCTTAGGGAGCAAGGATGGTGAAAAATGTATTTACAAACTTGCAAAAATGAGGGATAAGAAGAGTAAAGACTTCACCCAAGTTAGATGTAGCAAGGATGAAAATAAAAAACTTTTGGTAAGGGGTGAAGATGAAGTGAAAGATGGCTAAACTATTTTAACAAACTTTTTAATGAGAATGACGACAAGAGTGAGGTGGATTTGGAGGACATTTTTTATGATCTGAATAGAAGATTTGTGCGCAGAATTCATATACATGAAGTTAAGGAGGTTTTAAAGAGGATGAAGAATAATAAAGCTTTGAGACCCGATGATGTCCCTATTGAAGTGTGGAGAGGCTTGGGTAATGTGACAATAAAATCGTTGACCAATCTTTTCAATAAGATTCTTCAAACAAATAAGATGTCTGATGCTTGGAGGAAAAATATGTTTGTGCCTATTTACAAAAACAAGGGAGATATATAGAATTGTTCTAACTATAGCGGCATCAAGCTCATGAGCCATACTATGAAGTTGTAGGAGAGAGTTATTGAATATCGCCTAAGAAGTGAGACTAAGTATTCTGTAAATCAATTTGAATTTATGTCAGGAAGATATATCATGGAAGCTATTTTCTTGATGCGACAATTAATGGAAAGATGTAGGGCAAAGAAGAAAGACTTACATATGGTGTTCATAGATCTTGAGAAAGCATATGATAGGGTCCCAAAAAAAGTCTTATGATGAACTCTTGAGAAGAAAAAGGTAGCATTAAAGTATATTAATGCAATCAAGGATATGTATGATGGGATTACCACATGTGTGAAAGCTTGTAATGGAACATAAAGGTATTTTCTTATCACGATAGGTGTTCACCAAAGTTCAGCTCTTAGTTCTTATCTCTTTGCCTTAGTGATAGATGAACTAACAAAAGATATTCAAGAAAAAGTATCGTGGTGTATGCTTTTTGTAGATGATATCGTACTTATTGATGAGATCAAAGATGGTGTTAATAGGAAACTAGAATTGTGCAGAAACACTTTGGAGTCTAAAAGATTCACGATAAGCAAAAGCAAGACGGAGTATATGAAGTGAGTTTTTGCGGGTAAGAAATGGTGATCAAGACACAGTGCATGTACTTGGTCAAGATGTACCCAAGAAAGATGTTTTTAGATACTTGGGATCAATTTTTCAAAAAGGTGGTGAGATTGATGAGGATGTAAATCATAGAATCAGAGCAGGTGGATGAAATAGCGGAGTGCATCGGGATTTTTGTGTGACCACAAAATTTCCCTTAAACTAAAAGGAAAATTCTATAGAATAGTTGTAAGACCAACAATATTATATGGAGCGGAATGTTGGTCAGCACATAGACAACATGAGCAAAAAATAGGGTTAACAGAAATAAGGATGTTAAATGAATGTGTGGTTAGGGGTGTTCATAGGTACGGGTCACCCGTGAACTCGAATTGATCTGAACCGATTCAGACAGTTTGAGTTGGATCATTTTTGTATTTGGGTCAAAATCGAACCAAACCGATCAAAGTCTATGTACGATTTGAGTCACAGGTTTAAATCTATAGAATCGATTGAATACCACAAAATTTATTTATATTATTTTAAAATTCTGATTGAATATCATAAAAAAAATTATAATAAAAATTCTTTTAAAATCCTTTCAAATCTTGATCCAATACACTCCAATCAACTTAGATCACTACTACACAAGAGTCTTTTAACGACGATTATAGTCGTTATTGCATATGTCATTGAAAATCGTAACTTTCAACAACGGTTAAAAAAACCGTCTTCGTTGATTTTTTTTTGTGGGATACCACATACAAAGACAGTTATTAAGAAACAACCGTCTTCGTATGTGGTACTTTATTTTTTTTTACTACCACATACGAAGACGGTTATTAAGAAACAACTGTCTTTGTATGTTCACATACAAAGACAGTTTTTCCTTAATAATTATCTTCATATGTCTTACTTTATTTTTTTTTTTTGGTGTAACTGATACGAAGATGGTATTGTCTTAAAAACCGTCTTTGTATATGAAAGGCGGTTTTTATTTTTTATTATATATCTAAAATTTCAAAACATGAAAAGGAATGTCAAATAAGTAACACTTGTTAACATACTCCATACATTTGGCATTTTCAACAACATCATTCAAAAAGAAAATTGGAAAACAAATATAGTCCAAGTAACAAAAAATGGGCACTTGGTGAGTTGGAATTAAAACTAACAAATTGATTAAATACATGTACTGTGGTGACAACAATGACAATCTAATTAATGTATATGCACCTAGACATAAGTAAGTTCAGATATAGAATATTGATCTTTTCCAACAACTTTTGCTCATTTTGAACTAGTGTTGATTGGAAGGCTAAAGCAGCATTATTATGCACCTGACATAATTATTCAATGAATACTAAATGACAAGAATATAAAGCCTGCAAAATGAAATAAAGCTTAAGATACCTTTGTACCCATAAAGCTCTTAATGTGTTGATGGTACACTATATCACCCAACATAGTAAAAACATGGATGAATGAAGGAAACAAATTTCAAAAGATACGTGGTCCAAAATTTATTATATAATTACTCACTATAGGATGGGCAAGTAGGTCTCCAAAGTTGTAGTTGTATTCTCAAACAAGGGCAGCGAGCGACAAATCAAATGGCAGATCCTAACAAATCAAAGGTGACACAAGGGGAAAACAGTCAAAAGTAACGAGTAGCAACGCAATTTGAGCCCTTTTAATTAAAGCACCTAAATTGTGTCATCAATTGACCTCATATCCAACTAGAAGCTGCATGTAACAGTCAATCACTGTTCTTGCAACTAAGTCCAATGTGCAAGTACAGATATGAAGTGTAATTTCATAACCGAAATATAATGTAGTAGTGCTCAGCCAAGTTTCAAGACTATTAACAACACAAATAATAAGGAGATTTAAAGTCAAAACAGCATAATGTGACACAGTTGATTCTAACCACCAGTTTTTCCATACAACATTATTTATATTTTGCTCTACCCAGTTGCAGAATTTAATTGAACCTATGGCTGACAATTTTTTTATCCAAGTTGATGCTGCATAACATCGATTTCATTAGCATATATGTAATTAAAGAGCTAGATTGAAGCAGTCATTATTATGCAAATATGGTCAATTTAATGTATATAAGTGAGATACAATCCTCTCTGACAAGCCAATTTTGGTGGTTTGAGTTACGGTCCTGACCCAAATTATAAAAAAAATATTGTCAATTATTAAAGCCTCTAAACCTTGATATAATTGGCCAGACAGCAGATAATTACAAGTCCATGACTTGAAAAATCATACAAGATATTGATAATTGAAAAGCCATGACCTACATGTATAATTTAATTTAAAGTTGTAATGTTTTTGTCCCATGAGCCTATATCTCTCTGTTGGGACATTTGCTTCCAAGTTTTGGACAGAGGGTTCAACACTCCCGCTCCCTCCTTGAACCCATTAGTGGAATCCATAGGCACTGCTGCCACTCTAATGGTGGGGCCTCCCTAGGCCCTAACAGGAATTAATATAAAAAATACAACAATAAAAGAAAGAAAAAGACTGCAATTGATTTCAAATGTCCTCACAACTTTTCAGCATGTGATTTATCTATATTATAAAATACCCAACATCTTGTAAAGATGATATATAGAATATTTTTGAAATGTCCTCACAAACAGAGGCATTGTGTTAGTCTCTGGGAGTAAGTGCACAAATGTCAAAAGGAGTATACAAGTTAGATTTCTGAACTTGCAAAAACACAGCTTTATCAGGTAGAATAGTGTTTTACAGAAGTCCCTTAAAAAGAGGTTCACAAGACTTTTATTATCCACATAAACACGTAAACGAGTTTGATGTCTATACAGGCTCAAATTTCTGAAATACACCAGTCATTCATAACAAAACACACAACCATACATTATAAACAAATCATGTCCATATATGATAGTAAATAATCAAGAAGAAATTAGGTGTGATACAAGTTTCTTTGAGGAAACCAGGTGAAGTTTGAAAGTGCAAACAATAATCTTAACTGGAAAAAAGGTTCTAGACAACAATAATTGTGAGCTAACATCTTACTACTAAAAAACTAAATAAATAAAACAAGTTTAGGAGAATGAGAACCAACCACTTATTGTGCGTCAAAATAAGAAGAATGAGTCCAAAAAAGCCAATAAATCCAACGATTAGTTAGAAGATCAAGTTAACATGTACACTAGTCTTTAATCTTTTTAATAAAGTGAAATCCCCAGCATCTTCAAAACCCTGAATAAGGGGCACCATAGCCCTGCTGAGAATAAATAATTGACTGGGATGTGGTATTTTGGCGTCACATTAATGCATGTACACTAGTCTTTAAGCTTTGCTTTGTAGCTTCCACGTTTTTTTTATGACTGGGATGTGGTATTTTGGCGTCACATTAATGCATGTTATTGTTTGTTTTTTTGTTACAAATGGAAAGTACTATCACAATAGCTTGGAAAGGGTAAACAATAATATTGAAACAATAACAAATTATCTATCATGGGAGAAAAATGTTAGAATTCTTTCAGCTAAAAGCAGGTCCACCAACTTCTAGGGGCTTAATCAGATATGGCTAGCAAAAACAGCAAAATTCTCATAATATACCCCAGTTATTTGAAGCGGTTAAAAAATCTATTAGTGCTGCAAGAGCACAAGTCTTCATGGCTTCTCATGAGCCAGTGCTAAGGCCTGAAGAGCATCTGCTGCTTGGTCACAAGTATGTCATAATCTTGTGTAAAGATGTGGACAAACTGAAGCGTAAGCATCCTCAGCAATGAAAAACCAAATAGCATATTGGGGTGGTAACATCAGAGGTAAATACCATTACTAAATGCCATCTTAGTGGGCACAAACCAAAAGAGAATGACAAACTCACTGTCCCTAATGAGATGATTAACACAAGGATAACTGTATGTCCTACTCCCAGTGACTGCAAAATTCATGAGAATGCTGAAGTTAAATAGCCAAACATTCTAGGGAAAGACAAAGTGAACACAGACATGGATGTGTCTCAAGATGGAAAAGATGTAAAACATAATTGCTATGCAAAGGATATTAATGTTGGAAAGGATAAGTTAACAACATATTAAAGAAGAAAAGGAATAAAAGTGACGAAGCCTTTTTCACCACCTCTTCCAAAGGGATGATCATATAGGGGTTTGGGATGGCAACCCAGCCTTGTCACTGTGCAAGCGCTCTCTCTATGACAGTATTTTTTATGGTTTTTCTCTTAAAAGAAACAACTCTTAGTAATATTATGGTAAGGTATTATTTAGGCTTACCATTTCTTAATGTTGTTAATTTATACATTGGATCTTTGGTAGACTTGAGAAAGGATTATGCTAGAGGAGACTTTTTAAGGTCCTCAAAAAATTGCATATTGATGTCATATACATAGAGCTAATAGCATAGAACTGAGGCTGCTGCAAGCTCAGCAACAGATCTTGTGTTGTAGGTATTGCTATTTTCCTTCCCCTTGCACCTAATAAAAGTGATTCCATATTTTTTATTTTGAATTATCTTGGATTGGTGCCTCAAAATTCACTGATCAGGTTCACCCTGAAAAAAGGGGACTTAGGCGTATGTGTGCACTAGTGTTTGTTATTTGTCCTTACCAATACAAATATGTGTTCTATGTTTCGATTCTCTTCAATCATTTAAAAGAAAAAACAATGTTTGAATGTGACTACTGAGATAATTTAGTATTCAAAAGTATGAAACTTTAGATTTTAATTTATTTGTAGGATGCTCTTCATGTCCTTTTACTAGCTAAATACAGGAAAACATCTGAGAAACATAGATTACTCATATATTTTCTTAAATCATTATACACCAAGTGATTATTTGGGGAAAAAATCATGAGGCATTGCTAAGGCCTGAAGAGCACTGGCTCATGAGAAGCCATAAAGACTTGTGCTCTTGCAACACACATACCAGGATACTTCGCCGACAAATTTATTCATGTCTTTTTTTGTGTTTTTCCACTAATATGTTTCACTGTTGATATAATAGAACAATTATATATAGAGTTGTTATAATTTATATTAAAAAATCAATTTTTACTTTTCAAAAAATAACCCATTGTTTTTCTATATATATCTTATTTGGAATCTCATATATATATATATATATATATATATATATATATATATATATATCCTTTTCACATCATT
>PYAF01000329.1:2885272-2899929 GCA_007407185.1 Glycine tomentella
AATGCAATTACGTTAATGAATTTAAATTTGAATTTGAAAATTTGGACAACAATTTATTTGGAGACAATTTTTAAAAAAGATAACTTATCAGGCTTTCTTATCAGAATAAAAATCATAAATCTACTATTTCTGTAGATTACTGTAATTAAATTACTGACATTTTTTGACATATTATAAAATTAGTTTAAATCAATTACATTAGTTTATAAAAATAATTATTGTTTTAATGAAATTAAGTTAATAAATTTAAATTGAATTTGAAAATTTGAACAACAATTTATTTGGAGAATTTAAAAAAAAAAAGGTAACTATATCACTTTTCTTATCAGAATAAAAACCATGAATTTAATATTTTTGTAAATTACTGTAATTAAATTACTGAATATTTTTGACATATTATAAAATTAGTTTAAATAAATTACATTAATAATGAGTATAATTCTTAAAAAATTATACAGCCACTTACTTCTTTGTTACCGAGATGAGTGAGTTGGTAGGATGTAATTTTTTCCACCTATATAATAAGTATTCTTTTTTCTTAAAGCATGTTACTAATCTTGTCAACCTATGTTTTTTCTCTATTAATCCTGGTAATTTTCAGGGGTTTGATTCGAAAACAATGGCTAGTGACACAAATGAAAAGGAAAAAAATAGGAGAAGAGAGAATAATTCACTCTTGATGAATCCCTATTTGTTGTCAATGTTATTGTCATATTTTGAAAAAGATTATGAAGGTAGTATAGATATAGTAATCACTTTCATATGACATATTTATTCATACTTAAATAATTTAATCAATTATTTTTTTTTATTAATTTTGTCCATAGAGAATTTTAAGTCATTTTTATGTTCCCTTTTATTTGTTTTTCCATGCAGAGCAAAGATAAGAAAGGAAGAGCTACATGTGAACAATATTCATATTAATGGAAAACGATTATTTTTTAGCTAAGGAGAAGCCACATTTTAGTAGCAAGAACCATGCCTCATGCTTGGCTATTATGCAAATTTGCTCGGTTATTATGTGTAAAATGTTTAGGTGACAAAGATTGAAAGGATTTTACATAATAATTTTAAAAATAAAAATAGAACACAAAAACTTTCATGTTTAAAATTTCTCTTCTATCTTGCTGTAAAAAATATATAACACAAAAATTGTTTGGGAGATTTTTTAATGTACTTCATTTGCTTCTGCAACAAAATCTCAAATAAATCTCTCTAAAAACAACTACCAAACCCATATATGAAAATCACTAATTTTGCTTTATATTTGGTGATGGATCAAATTAAAACATACATAAGAAATTATTAAGCAGTAGAAAATAAATCACGTTTTATTGCATTGAAGCAGTAGAAAATAAAAACTTATATTCGCTTAAAATGGGTTCAGAAAACATGCAATATGCTCGTCCAAAAAGCCAAGTGAGATTCATCTAAATATAGAGAGGCAATGAGATTGATGGACATGGATACGTGTATTTAGATACCCATAAATACAGAGAGTTTTTAAAATTGTGAGCATAAAATTTGAATTGTTTTTATTTTTATTTTTTATTTTTATAATATAAAATAATTTTTTTAAAAAATACCCAACCTAGCTCCATGTCCGTGCAAAAAATACCTTTAATCCTTCTTCCTTATACTCACTCAGTACATATATACCCAAATCCCCACTTGTTACTCGTACTTTATTTATAATTAATAAAATATATTAATTTAAAAATTTTCTACAACTAGATTAAAAATTCTTTAATCATTCAAACATAACATTAAAACGTTCAAATATAATCTTAAGTCATAAAAAATGTTATAAACTTAATTATCTAACAAATCATTCTTAAATTTAATGTTTTAATCATTTAACATAATTATTAGAATCGTCAACATCATGTGATGGTTAAGACTTGGCAAAAAAAATACATGAAAACTAATAAACTTATAATTATATATTAGAATACATGGTACTGTATATGATCATTTTGTAGCTAATTTAAAACAAGAAAAAAAAAACTAGTATATTAGAATGAGAAACTTGTTCAATGAGACTTGTGTGGGGTAAAAAAAATGTAAATTTGGGTGCATTTATATTTTGATATGACTTATACAAAATTTTATGTACTTAGTTGTGCTTAAATTTTATACATTAAATTGTTTATAAGTAGTAGTGTTTCATACACTAAATTTTATATAGGTAGTTTATCTATCTATTAAAAAACAAAAGTATAGAAAAAAAAATTATGATGACTTACAATTTTCAACAATGTATTAACTCACTAATAATAACAGAATAAAAAGAGAAAAAACATCACATAAAAAATGTGTGAATAAAGACATAATACATTCATTGAAAAAGTCTCATTAATTTATTGAGATAGTCAATGATCTTAAAAATATCCGCGACATTACAAATTGTATTCTGTAACAATAGGTGTTCAACATGAAAATTGTTATTCACCAACAGTAGGTGTTCAACATGCGAGTTGAAATTCAGTAAGAATTTTCTTAGGGAATTTCTATTTCCCTCAATATAATTTCTAATTTACCAACAATAGCCTTCATCTTAACTTAATGATTCAAATTTTATTTGTTATATATGGCTTAAATGTTTATTAGGAATGTTTAAATATGTTTTATTCTTGAAAAATTAATAAATTTTATATTTGATCTCTAATAAAAAATTTCTTGACTTTTGTTCCTTGATTGTTTTTTTGTATTTGATTTTTATTGTTACATTGACTTTGTTAACTTGAGATATCCACATTTGATGAAAAACATACTGACAGTTGTGATAAAAAAAATTCTAGGGACCCAAAGAAAAATATAGAAATATTTTAGGAACAATTTAAAAAACAACATAATGGTAGTCACAAAATACAAAATATAAATTTTTTTAAGGACCAAATGCAAAATTCATAAATTCTCTAGGGATAAAAAAATAATATATTTAAGCCTTTTTTTCCTTGTAAGAATCAAAGATAAATACTAAAAAATTTACATCAATTCATGCCCCATACTCAACCAACTAAACTAGAGACCTTTCTTTAAATGTAATAAATTGTTCAAACTTGAAGAATGAAAAATCATTTTCAAGGGCATTATGTAGTTATTAGAGCTGTAGGTGCAGCAATGATGAATGAAATTGAAAAGGGTCCCAAATAAAATGAACGGAACAGATTCCTACTTTGCAACCCACATTTTTAACCACCTCAAACCATTGCTGAATATTGAGGCACTTGATTCCACTATTTGAAATTTCTATATAGAGAAAATTTGATTTACCCCTGTTAGAACCATTAGCAGTTACATTTACAAGAGGAAATGAAGGTGCATATCATGAGATTGATTGACTTAAAAACCCTCACAAGCCTCTCCCTATCATATAGCATCACTTACTAAAGAGCGTATGTTGCTCTTAGATACTCTATGATTTCTGCACTTTCAAACATTTCTATCCCAGTGTTTGGATCTTCCAAAAAAGGTGCCTGTGAGTGTGAACCATAAGCATAAACTCATCATCATTCACAAACCAAATACCATGTCATGAAACAACTGTGCTTTGCATAAACCTGACAAACTCATTACTAGGAAAATCACATACCTGGAAAGTTCCAGTTTTCTGATATAGTATATGTCTCTTTGGGCTACCCCTAGCACAACTATAATGAAACATTCAAGTAAGTAACTCAAAACACAAAAGTATACATAATACAGATATATACAGCCCAACTATGTATTATACAAATTAAAGTATACATAATAATAATACATACATACATGAATGTCCATCAAAATTGAACTATGCATTATAAATCACCTATGAAGATTAAACCAAGGAGCTGATACCAACTGTGAAGTGACATATAAAGGGGGGGGGGGACTAATTTTGGGGGATATACATTTATAGGTAAAGAAAAAATATTTAAGAAAAAAAACTCCTTCAACTGTGTGCTGCAATCACTTTTCTTTTTGTATGACACTTTAGTTAGAATCACAAAACATAAATCAATGTTTTACAATTCACTTGATGACAATGCATGAAAGGATATTTTTTTTTATCCTAATTAATGTAGAGAAAGTGTAGAGGATGAGCTTTGCTCTTTGTGGGCAGTGGTCATGGGTTCTAGTCATGGAAGTAGCCTCTATGAAAATGCGGGTAAGATTGCATACATTAGGCCTCCTCCAGATCCCAGTGTATATAAAATACAACTGCTATTTTTATTTATTAATCTTTGCTGATAAATATAGCAATTAGAGCTAGCAGCTATATAGTCATTAAAATGGATAAAATGCATCCCTCCAAATTTTGTCAAAATTGGTTTTAGTCTCTACATTTTAAATATTTGTTTCGGTCTTTGTATTTCTGAATATTATTTTGCCAATGGTCAAGTCAAAATTAAGTATAGGATAAGGGATGAAATCGGATCCATCACATTTCAGATATATAAAAACCAAAACTACCATTTTTAAGGTGTAGGACTAAAACCAATTTTAACGAAATCTTGAAAAACCTAAAACACATTTTACCCCACTAAAATTGTAATAATTCTTCATCAAAGGGCCAAAGAATATGATCCAAGAATGCTCCATAAGATAGATGTAGTTGCATAGCTGTATATGACAAGAAATTAAGTTTTCTATGACAACCCCCCAAAAATATTCTTATTGGGAATCAAATCTACCAGTTGGTTGCTCAGAAGGGTTTTACCTGACAAGCAAGTGTGGCAGCTCCAATTCCACAAGTACTTCACGTACAATTTTGCAGAAAGGAGACCCCTAGAAGAAACAAGTATTCAAATTTAATATTCTGTTCCAGCAGATAATGGCTACGTTATCATGCATGCTGATCTATAATTTGGAGATAAAAGTCCTGAATTCATTAAGCATTAGGGTGTGTGGTTTGTGTATATTGTGGACCAACCTCGTATGCCCATAATTTAAGTGGCTTTGGAGGGAACTTCGCTGGAGTATAAGTAGTCCCCTGAAAACAATTATCGAATAGTTATAGTATGTTTTACACCGATAAAAGTGAAATCTCAATGACAACTAAAATGAAATTCATGCATGTATCCGCCATCTTAGCATATGCTAATAATTCCTTTGATTTATTTTGGAGAAAAGACTACTTTTTTATTTTCAAAAAACTTTAGGGTGCATTGAATCAGGATTTAAAAGATTATTTTGACATAAAAAATCATGTGAATTTTAAAAAGACTTTGTAAGAATGTAATGATTTTAAGATTTTTTTTAAAAGATTTTTATGATTAGAATTTTGTAGTTTAGATTTGAATGAATTTACAAAAATAAGAATTTGTAAGATTTGAAAGGACATTATGAATTTTTAAAATTTTAGAGGACTCAGTGAATTTTTTAAAAATATTCAAATTATTGATAAATATTCATGAATTTTATCCATCTAACACTTTAAATAAAACTCATGTTATATAAATAACACTAAACTTGTTACATAACAAATCAATTTCTCTTAGCATATTTACAAGGTCAATGGATTCATTTCCCTTCAATCATCAATCATGTTAATTGTATAAAAGTTTTATACCACAATGTACGCCAATAGTATGGGCACTTGTAGTCATTCCCACAATAATGGTTCCACCAAACAAAAAAATGTCGAACAATTGTTTCAAACCTCATTTATATATTTATCCATTTATACATGAGTCAAACATTTCACGTTCATTAAAACTATATATTTTTCATGTTCATATATATATATATATATATATATATTCACGTTCATTTATATGTATAAACACGTAGTCAAGATATTTCCCAAATTCAAACAATTGAAAAAATCTCTCATATCACACGTTCTAGGACATGTTGACCATTGGTCGAAAGAGAAAAAAATATGAATGTCTACTACTTCCAACAAAAAGACAGGATTATGTGTGATAGAAAACGAAAAACATGTCAATTTGTAGGAAAAGAAAGAAAGAAAGTCTTATAAAATCTCAAGGGTTTTGATGAAATTGTTTAATGTGTATTTTCTCATACAAAATCTTATGAAATCCATTAAAATTCTTAATCGAATAACACAAGACTTTTTTTTAAGTTGTAAAAAATCTTAATTGAATACTAACAAATTTTATTAAAATTTTTAAAATATCCTAATAGTCTTTATTGAGTATCACAAGATTTATTTCTATTATTTAAAAATCTTAATTGAATTCCTCAAGACTTTTTTACAGTTTTTTTAAAAATCCTAATTGAATAAACCCCTCTTAATTAACACTTAACACCCCCACTTAAAGGAAAGGAAACAAGTTAGACAATACCTTTGAAATACGACTAAGCATACCAAGACCAGCGGTTAGTGTCTGCAGAAAAAGATAGCCTTAGATACTATTATCAATAATATAAGAGAGACACTAGCAATACATCCTCTAACACACTTTTTTGAACACACGCTTTATTATTCGTTGAGTGTGTTAGGAAGAGTGTGTTGCTAGCCCTCCTCATAATAAAAATTCAACTTTCTGGTAAGACCAATGATGATGGTGTTCGGTTCTTACCGTTAAAAATCCAAGTGATGAAGATAAAGGAACGTTTCCATCACCTACATAACAGACAAAACACTCAAAAATAGGATACTCTCAATCACACAAAATCAGTAATGCTCTTAAAAATGAAAAGAAAATACTTGCACAATGTTATATTGCTTAAGCATATGGAAAATCCTATTTGTTACTAAAGCAGATTTCATCATAAGTGCACAACAAGTGATCTTCATAAATTTTCCTATTACATATTTTTTAAATCTTTTAATCAATATTATTTTCAAAAATCACCACCGTCCATTTTTACATTCGTGCAATTCATGTGATTTTTTTTCCGTAACAAATAGCATCTCTCATATGCAATACAACAAGACGGTTTCTGAGATATGTAAAATAAGAAAATATCTAAACTTTCCTTCTCTTATGTTTGTAAGTGACCAAATGCACATTTCCGAAATGTATAGGCAGTAATTGTTTCTCTCCAACTTTCTTAAAATTTCTTTTAAGCAAACTTACTCAAACAAAGACTGATTTTGATTATGATCGATTATTACATTAACCGATTATTAAAATAATATAATTTTCTCCATATGTGTGATTATATTTTATAGATTGAAATGCAACAGGAAAAAAGACTACATGGCATAAGCACATTACAGAATAGATAATATATAGGAAGACACAAACCATATTTGTCAACCAAATACCGAATTATGTCATCTGATTCATACATTGAAGCGCCTGTGTTTGGGTCAACCTGAAACCAATAAAAAAAGAAAAATGATATTTCTCAGTTCTCACTCAAAAGCACTATGTGATCATCATGAAGCAAGATAAGGAAAGTGATGATAGATACATAGATAACTAGAAAAGAAAAAGTCTTGTAAGTCAAGGCTTTCAGCAGCAACCTCTCTCGGAGAAATATTTTACTACAGCTTTAGATCATTGTTTGTGTTGTTTGATTTAAGGCATCACACATCATCAAATGATATTTATATGAAGAAAATAGGAATAGTTTATCCATAGGAAAATGTCCACAGTGTAGATCCTTCTGAACTCTATCAGATATAATCATTTTTCTTTAAAATTTGAAGCTTAGGAGCCAATGACAATGTAAGATGCCACAAGAATTCATGAACAACTACAGCATAGTTTTTTCATTTATTTCATCCAAGTAGTTTAGATTAGTCAACTTTAATCCCATCTTTCTAAAATACATAAGAAATCATAACAAAAAACTAATTTTGTTTTGTTGTTTGATTTAAGGAATCAATCTTACCATGTAGGGGAACTGCAGTTTGCCACCCATCTCTAGAACCTTTTGACGGAAATTTGGGCCATTTCTTGGACAAGGATAGAAAAGAACATCAAGGTCCAAAATGGCAACAATTTCTCTAACCTGTATGGAGTCCAATATTAGCCCACAACGATAAGAAGGCTTGCTAATATAATACCAGAAGAATGCCACTAAGAAAACTTTGTTATTATGCCTAATATTCTACCCAACAGATAAATGGAAAGGAAAATATAGCAATTAATCCTGATAGCGGAGAGCAGGATTAGAGTTTATCTTTTGTCAAGTGAACTAACATGCTAATCTCCACACTCAAATTCCAAGAATCAAAAGATGAGCATAATGAATGTTTAAGATTTCAATGGTAGTAAAGAGGTTATGACTCATCATGAAAATCCATTTTGGTACTTACAATTCACACAATAACAAGTCTGTATCCAGCCAACTACGTACATTGTACTCCCCCCTCCCCCCAAAAGTTCCCCTAACAATAACCCCATCAGTTGTTTGCACCAAGACAGGAAACAGAATCTTGAAAAGAGAAGGAATTCTCAAGAAGAAAACTTGAAAGAGAGTCTATTTGAATACTTAAAAATCCATACCTTTCGGCAAAATGGACAGCTACATATGATCCAAGACGGCATATAATCAAAGAACAAAACAGCACTTGGAATTAGCGAATTCTGTAGTTTGGCATGTAAAAAGCAAAAAAAATTCTAATGTAAAGGTACAAAGGTAAAACAGAAAGCTAGTTATCTAACTTTGCTTTGGGAAAAGAAGAAGAAATAAGGAAGTATTTAGTCCATGCATGAATGCAAAGAAAATAAATCTAGCATTTTTAAATTACTGTCAGAGAAAATGAAGTACCTCTCAAATTCATATATTTCAATAGGCTTCTCTGGGGGAGGGCCTAATTTTGCTGTTTCTTTTATGGTAACGCCTGAAATCATACTACTAATGTTAACATGAAAAATAAGGACAAGACTAAGAAGAGGAGGTGGGAGGGGGGGGATTCTTGAATGGTTGAGTATAAAGATGTTGCTATGAGATAAGTATTTTTATTCCAAATTGTATGTCACAGAAAACATATGAATGTGCCACAAAAAAAGTGCAAAGATAGTGTGTTTCTTTAAACTATTTGTTGAAATAGGTGTTTATTTTAATAAAATAAACAATTTTTTTATTTTTTTATTATGTTTGTCTAAATTGTTTCTGCTTAAAATAAAGTAGTTTTCTGCTTGTTTTAAGAGGCAAATCCTATTTGCTTCTTAAACAATGCATATATAAAAAACGCTTATTATAAAGTTGCTTTTTTAAAATTTAAAAAACTCACTAACAACAATAATAATTGCCTTATCCTATCAAAAGATTGCATTGGACTCAGTAAAAAAGCAAATTTTTGGGGATATCATTCATCATACAATCCATTTTAATAAGATTTTCCAATGTCATTTTAGTCTCCTTTTACCCCTTTTCATAGGTCCAAAAACCATGCGATATGCTCTCCTCACCAGGTTAAAATGTCCTCTGCTTCTTTTTTAAACTGTGGAGATACTACCAATCAAAACAAAATCTTTATCACTCAAACCATGCAAGATTAATGGTTGTAATTTGATTTGGGAACTTTATAAGCACTTTCTGTTAATAGATATGTATAATTTAAATATCAGATAATATTTCATCACCAGTAAGACGGCAAAAAACCAATTAAATACAAATTAAATAAAAAATTACGCATTTGGTGCCGTTTCGGAACTATTTACGCATCTGGGGCAACTGGTCACGCCCAGAACCAGGCGTGACTAGGGGGGTAGTCACGCCTGGTTCTGGGCGTGACCAGTCATGCCCAGTTCTAGGCATGACCAGTGTGTATATATACCCCCAGGACTGCACTGTTCACTCACTTCTCAGCTTTTGGCTTCTCTCTAAAAGCTTCTCTCTGCCTTCTCTCTAAAAAGTTCTCTGACTTCTCTCTAGAAGTGTTCTGAGTTCTCTCTAAAAGTTCAGAGGCATTAGCTTTCTTCGATTTTCAGCAACGAAGCTCTGCAAATGTTCTGTTTGTTTCCCAGAACACAAATGTACAGCACAAAGGTACTGTGTAGTTGCTGTTTAATCACTCTAACTCTGCAACTTCAAGGATATCAATGGAAAATGATACCTCAAAGCAGAAGATCACAGAGATACACCAATGGACGTGGGGTGTGTGTTCTGTGTAATTGAGAGAGAGAGTTAGAATGTGTGTGTACCTTTCTCCATGGAGGACGTCCCTATTTATAACTTTGAGAATACTGACCTAAGTTAGTTGAGTAGTGAGCCTCATCCATTATCTGTATATGGAGATTGACTGATAGTGGGTTTAGTGGCTATAGGGTTGTTATCTCCACTACCTTCGGTTATCTGAATAACTGATAAGTGGCAGTTATAATATTTATCATATCTTCCTATCCTTTGATGGTTAAGATATTAGATATTTGAATTAATAAGATAAATGAGCCTTTTATTTTTGGCCAAGGAAATTACCATAACAGATGCCCCCAGCTTGGTTGGTCAGCACTCTGACCTGCCAAGCTGTGTTAGCAATTATCGCTGAATTGAGGTTGATGAGGATATTCAATTCTTGAGTTTTTAACCCTTTCTTGGGCTTTACCCTCAAGATTCAATTCTTGAGTTTTTAACCCTCTCTTGGACTTTACCCTCAAGTAATCAATTCTTGAGTTTTCAACCCGCTCTTGGGCTTTACCCTCAAGCAATAAACTCTTGAGTTTTTAACCCTCTTGAGTTTTTAACCCTCTCTTGGGCTTTACCCTCAAGGTTCAATTCTTGAGTTTTTAACCCTCTCTTGGGCTTTACCCTCAAGATTCAATTCCTGCAACTTAACCATTTTTATCCTAGAGGGCCATTACGATAATTTCTCTTCATTATTTGGCATGTAAAAATAATAATATTCTACACATACATTATTATAAAAATACTATAAAGAATTATTTATGACGCTTCATATTAGAAAAGAGGGAGAAGACTTAGCTTTTACTTAATCTAATCTGTGTTGCCGCTCCTGAGACAAGATCCACCATCATAAAGTGATATTGGGCATATGTCAACCTGGCTTCCCTGTTGGTGTTGGTGAATCTCACATTCTATATTGATGAGGTTGTCTTCTTAATGTGATAAGTAAAAATTATGGGGCCTTTCTCGAAATCCACCCAAATTCTTCACTTTGTTTGTAGTTGAAACATTTCCTCTTAAAAACGCTTCAATGAATGATCCGAACGGTCAGAATGTAGAAACATATTTGCGTAATCTTTCCTCAAAGTTTTAACGCGATCCAACGGTTAGTGTGAGAGAAATGTCCCTCGCAATACCGCTGCCTGCCTCAGAAAACGGATTCTGAACGATTTCGGTTTGGAATTTTCTGGTGATGCTTCAAGCCTCGATTCAAGAAACCCACCGTTAGATGTGAATATTGATGAGTCGCGAACTCGTTGTAAAAGTTTCAGCAAAATCTAACGGTTAAACAAGGAGATCGAGAAGATTGAAGGATGATAATTTTTGCTCTTCTCAACATGCGAATTTAGATGTTCTCTTTCTCCTCTCCTTTTTCTGTATATAAGCGTGGGACTCGAAGTTTATCGTTCCCACAGACGGCGCCAATGTTTTGTTTGTTTCCTAGAACACAAATGTACAGCACAAAGGTACTGTGTAGTTGCTGTTTGATCACTCTAACTCTGCAACTTCAAGGATATCAATGGAAAATGATACCTCAAAGCAGAAGATCACAGAGATACACCAATGGACGTGGGGTGTGTGTTCTGTGTAATTGAGAGAGAGAGTTAGAATGTATGTGTACCTTTCTCCATGGAGGACGTCCCTATTTATAACTTTGAAAATACTGACCTGAGTTAGTTGAGTAGTGAGCCTCATCCATTATCTGTATATGGAGATTGACTGATAGTGGGTTTAGTGGCTATAGGGTTGTTATCTCCACTACCTTCGGTTATCTGAATAACTGATAAGTGGCAGTTATAATATTTATCATATCTTCCTATCCTTTGATGGTTAAGATATTAGATATTTGAATTAATAAGATAAATGAGCCTTTTATTTTTGGCCAAGGGAAATTACCATAACAGCGAACAAGTAAGTTAATTTGTTTTTTAATTCTGAATGATATTTAATTTATTATTTTGTTGATTTAAGTTAGTTAATTTATTGATTAGTAGTTATATTTAGCACATGATTTATTTTATGTTGTAGAAAACTGTTAGATGGTAGGTGATATGATTTGCACTAGTTTAGGGTTATGATTTAGTATTAAGTTAAGGGTTAGATTTTATGGTTAAGATATTGATTTAGTGTTAGGTTTAGAGTTAGATTTTAATCCCTTAACCCTAAACCCTAACCCTAACCCTAACCCTAAACCCTAGCCCTGAACCCTAAAACCATAAACGATGAATACTAACCCTAAACCCTAACCCTAACCCTAAACCATAAACCCTAACCCTAAATGGTACCTTTATTTGATCCTGAAGTAGATTGTCATTAAATTTTAATAATTTTAGGATTAGAAGATTATAGAAAATCGGTAACCCTAGGGAATAGTGTTTAGAATGGTTTAGAAAGCGGCTTCATTTGGTGTGCATATCAGGAATCTCCGAGTCTTTAGAATTGCAATGGAAATGACATGTGGGTATGGGATAATCCCAATTTTGATGGTGAATTAGAACCCTTTGGTCGCTGCTCGAGAGTCTCAGAGTTGGTGGGTAAGGAGTGTATACAACAGTACTCCCCAAATCGTGTTGTTATGCAATTCCGAATAGATCAGGACATTCCTTGTATGCTAGCACAATACAATGAGAATTCTTGGATAAGTTATAGTCAGTCAGTGATGGATACAAACTTATCCAAGAATTCTCATTGTATTGTGCTAGCATACCAGGAATATCGTGATCCATTCGAAATTGCATAAGAACACGATTTGGGGAGTACTGTTGTATACACTCCTTACCCACCAACTCTGAGACTCTCGAGCATCGACCAAAGGGTTCTAATTCACCATCAAAATTGGGATTATCCCATACCCACATATCATTTTCATTGCAATTCTAAAGACTCGGAGATTCCTGATATGTACACCAAATGAAGCCGCTTTCTAAACCATTCTAAACACTATTCCCTAGGGTTACCGATTTTCTATAATCTTCTAATCCTAAAATTATTAAAATTTAATGACAATCTACTTCAGGATCAAATAAAGGTACCATTTAGGGTTAGGGTTTATGTTTAGGGTTAGGGTTTAGGGTTTAGGGTTAGTATTCATCGTTTATGGTTTTAGGGTTCAGGGCTAGGGTTTAGGGTTAGTATTCATCGTTTATGGTTTTAGGGTTCAGGGCTAGGGTTTAGGGTTAGTGTTTAGGGTTTATGGTGTAGGGTTAGTATTCATGGTTTATGTTTTTTAGGGTTTAGGCCAGGGTTAGGGTTAGGGTTAGGGTTTAGGGTGAATAATTTAACAACCGTATCTGCTGATTAGAATTCATTGATTTATTAACTATAAAATGGTCTCATAGATGGCTGATTCATCATCTTCGGCATCTTCGCGGTCTGCATCGGATGACGAGGCTCAGACATTGGATCCGACGACCCACGTTGTGCCTACCCCATATAAATTGGGGGTTTTGGGGTGGCGTATCTAGAGATGTCACGTTTCACAAGCTGTGTGGAACGGTGACAAAGATCGTGTGTTGAAGACGCGACGTGGCAAGATATCAGGGGGCCCAAACTATGATGATATTCCTGCAATCGTTTCAGTCATGTTAGGCCAGGCAGGATTCTTACATGTCGCACGCATGTGACATATTCAGGTATAAATTTTGTAATTGGATAAGTGTACATGCAAATTAATTCCTATAAATGTATTTTTTTATATCTTTTTTAAACTTTACTTCAGATCGATCCTTCACTTATCAGTGCTTTGGTTGAGCGGTGGAGACCTGAGACACATACCTTTCACACGCCACAGGGCGAGATGACCATCACGTTGGAAGACGTGGCTGTTATATTAGGATTAGGCAGTGAGGGTCAGGTCGTCACCGGAGCTACGTCTAACGACTGGCCCAACATCATCGAGGAGGTATTTGGTCATCATCCTCTGGAGTCTGAGGTTAGAGGAGGTTTACTGCGGCTGGGCTACTTTGATAGGAATTACGCGCGGTGGGACGAGGCGGGAGGGGAATTGGTCGAAGTTATCAGGTTTTCGAAGGCTCACATCGCGCGCATCATTGGAGGATGGCTTCTATTCGACAGATCCGACGGCAGCACTGTTGGTTGTCGCTATGTCCCTTTGCTAGCAGGGGACATGACTGATATAGCTAGGTATAGCTGGGGATCTGCGGTCCTCGCACATTTGTTCAGACAAATGTGCGAGTGTACAGATCCAGATAGGAGTGACATCGGTGGGTGTCACATGCTACTGTAGATATGGGCGTGGCTCAGATTTCCACCCATTGCTCCAGCTATACCCCAGCCTACTCATCAGGAGTGGCATTACGGCCACAGGTATGTGTTCTTATTTTCTTTTATTAATGACCTTTCCACCTATTTCTTTTATTAATGTCATTTATTTAAAATTTAGGTTTAATGCTTTAGAGAAGTATGTTCCACACAACCTTCCGTGGTATCGGGTTACGTTAGATTCCCTTGCTCGGGATGAGGTACGTTATGTTATTTGCTTAAGTTTTGGATAATTTGCATTTGTTGTAATCATTGTTCTTTTGTAATTGTGTGTTTAACTGTTTTGTTCAGGTCGTATGGCAGCCGTATGCAGGGTATCATTTCCTTGGTGCTACTGAGCA